>PVIC010031699.1:0-21144 GCA_004025085.1 Thryonomys swinderianus | reverse complement strand
TTTTTTTTTTTTTTGAGACAGGGTCTCACTTTGTAGTTCAGGCTGGCTCTGAGCTCACTGTGTAGCCCAGGCAAGCCTCAAACTCAGCAGTCCTCCTGGCTCTGCCTCCCAGAGTGCTGGGATTAAAGGCGTGAGCCACTTCGCCTGGCCCTGTGGTATGTGGTATTGATTGCTGGTGGGCGTGAGTCACCACACCCAGCATTGTATGTGGTTACCAGGATCAAACTCAGGATTTTGCACTTGCGAGGCAGGCACCAGTACCACCAAGCTAAATCTCCGGCCCCAAGACAAAACTATTTTTATTAGGTAGAACATTCCAAAGGGTCAGAACTTAGTTCTCAAGTACTTGTCAAAAGATAGTCCTAAAAACAGGCCATTTTGGGTAATGTGTAGGGTTTGAACTCAGGGACCTGACTTTTCCCATGCAGTCATACAAATTTGCAAGACAGTGTTTTAATGCCCATTTAGTTGAATTCCAAGGTCTGTGCCCTTTCCATAATTTTTGTCTTTATACTAATTAACAATAGATATAGTAAGAAATTGGACTTTAAATATATATCCTGGTCTGGCCTGAACTTGCAATCTATAGTACCTGCTTTAGCCTCCCAAGTGCTGGGATTATAAGGTGCACCACTGCATCCAGCTTTGGTAACAATTTATAATACCCTACACACACATATATGCACACAGGCAGACATCTGAAGATAAGAGGCATGATTTAAGTATTTTTAAGTTTTTTTTTTTAAATAAAAGTACAGTGGTACTTCATGAATTTGTTCCATGATTCTGGTCACAAATTGAATTGGATGAGAACTGAATCAAATACAATAGTTGGGTTCAATTTTGACCTTCTGAGATATTTTGATTCAGTTCTCATCCAATTTGGTTATGACCAGAATGACAGAAAGAATTAAATTGGTGAACTGAGGTACCACTGTAATGGTACTGGAATTTACAGTAGTTTTTAGAAAAAAATTGTTCATATGCTTATTACTGAAAAGTAGCTTTACATATTCTACGTTTAGTAGTTTTTACTTTTAAGGAAAATGTGATAAGTTTTGAAGTTCTAGCTCGCAGTTAAGATTTATCTACCTTATAGATAACAAATTTGAATGTATTTACCTAGTTCTCAAAACCATTTTTCCGTTTTATTTTTTCCTGTAGGTGTTCGTGGAAACATTAGACAAATGTTTTGAAAATGTTTGTGAACTGGATTTAATTTTCCACGTAGACAAGGTACTGTTTCTGCATTGTCAAGTCAGTTTTGTATATAAGGAAAACATTTATTTGTAGTAAAAGTAATGGACTTAATGAATAATGCTGTGTTTATGTACTGTTAGTGATTTTCACATGAGTGTTGGCATTCTGTTCAGCAGGTTTCTTGGCAGGAACCTAATAACATTTTCTGACATAGTTCTAATGTTGGATTGTTGAGGTGTGTTGTGACCATGTCATGCAGCATTTTGACTAGTCAGTTACTTACATTATAATGTTCTGCCTCATCTGAGTCAAAGTCTTCATTCCATGCTTCTGTCATTCCTTGCTTCACCTCACTCTTGGCACTGCTCTGGCCTACATGATCCATCAGCAGCCAAGTCACCTGATAACCTACTTTCAACCTCCCATAGCTGTAAAAGCAGATTTTCATGTGATTTTTGTACTGAATTGGACTAATTCTACAAGAAAAATCCAAAGAAGGCACTTAATACATCAAATTATAAGTACACAAATCTAAGGTAACGTGTAAGTTGGGTAAAAGTTACCTGTTGGTGTTGTGACACGCATGTACACACCTCACTTTTGTTTTCCTTGCGGGTGAGCGCAGAGACTGCTTCCTGTAGTCCTCCAACACAGCTGCTGAGACATGTTGGCTGCTTTTACCTAAAGTGAATATTTCACTAAAAAAGCATGGTAGGGATATTTGTCACGCAGTGATTCACACAGAATCAATAGAACAGTGTGCGCATCTGCACAAGTGTGTATATTTCTTGGAGTCTGGATTCTTTTTCGTGTATAGTTACTCCTTTTATGTTTCTACTTACGGGACTTATTAGATAGGCTTACAGAATCCCACAATGGCTGCTTGTGTGATGGAGAGCCAGTAACTGATCAGCCCACTAAGCTGGAAGCCTCAGAAAAGGAGTTCACGAACACAGTGCCAGTCCAAGCTTGAAAGCCCAGTAGCTACTCAGATAGTTGTAGGTATGAGTCCATGTTAAAAGGCAGAAGAAACTGAAATCTGGTGTCCACAGGTGATAACAGTAGCAAAAGACACAAACAGAATGGAGCTATCATACAGAGGCAGACATCTTCCTTCTTTCCTTCATTCTCTCGAGGCTTCAAGCCTATTGGGCAGTGCTACCACAGTTAGATTGGGTCTTCCCTCTGCAGTTTGCTACTCTTCATGCCACTCATTCCCAGACGTATCACCCATAGACGCAACCAATTTGCTTTACTAATGGGTAGGCATCTCTAGTATAGTTAGTAGTAATTATCACAAGAAGTTGATGGAAAGTTTAGTGCCAGTAAAGGAAGAAGAGAAAGGAATTATTATATAAATAAAAGTCTTAATAAAAAAATTATACTAGATAAAATATAAAAAGTAATCTAGATGGTTTGCAAAAAGAACAATAGAAATTTTAAACAAGGAAAAATATCAAAGTTAACATTTTTAGTGGACAGGTTTAAAGATGAATTAGACATAACTGAATTTAAAGTTTAGAACACATTGTCTGTAGGACAGAAAGTATTGAAGATATTTTATAGTCATGAAGGATAGAGTGAGGTTGATCTAATGAATTCTTAGCTTCAGAACAAAGGAATGAGACAGATTTAATATCTGCATTGGAGAATTATTCAGAATTAGTATGATACTAGTCTCCATATAAAAGAATCACAGTGGAATACATAGATATCTGCATCTAGATAATTGATATTAAAGTTGAATAACTGGGAGCTTTCAAAAGCATCCTGAAATAAAAGATTACCTTCCTGGAGAAAATGGTTAGACTGGCAACTACTGTAGAAGACAGTGAATTTTCCAAGAACACAAAGAAAATACAGTGTCAAAGAAACAAAGAGAGTATACTGCCAGTAGATCTCCAGTGAAGGGAACTCTAAAGTGGATATTTTGACAGAACAGGTCTGAAATAAAGAAGGAATGTACCGAATGAATAAAGAGTGAAGCAAACGCTAAATCTATTGTAAAGGTAGCCAAAGGTGTAGAATATTTGTTGGTATTTCTGGAAAGGAGAAGTCCAATATGCACAGGAATAAGGAGGTTGTAAACGCACAGAAGAGACTCAGCAAAGGAGTAGCAAAGGTGCTGTGGTTTTAGGAGCTGAATTACACTTTCTCATGAGAATTGGTTTTAAATATCTGTCCACTAGCAGTGAATTTTGTGAATACTTTTTCTCTTCATATCACTGATTCTTCATATTACTGATGCTATATTGTCTAATCATTTAACTTCACCTTTAATCAAATTTCTATACATACGACAAATAGCCGATCTGTTTCTTTCACAGTAAGGAACTGGATCACTCAGGTTTGAATTGGCTGTCAGTTTTTTTTCCTTTGACAACAAATTGTTATACTACTTTGTATGTTTGTAAATTGAATTTATTCTCTTGGTTACAACAGAGATTTTTGTTAGGATTAAGTTACATACCATAAGTACAGCATCCAAATGTTAAAAATTCTAATAGTAACAGTAGAAGTAACAATATTTACAACTAAGGATTCTTGTTTTGTTTTTGTTTTCTGCTAAAGGTAATGTTCATAAATTTTCCTTCAAAATTTGCACAATTCCAAAATGAAGAAAAGATTTCCAAAATCAACAAGTATAATTATAGACTATTTTTTAAGTCATGAATTATGAGATGGAAAGGGAATGGGAATTAAAAGAATTGAAATGTGTTATATACATATGCTAAAAATGTGGAAAACATGAATTACATTTGCATAACATCTTAAAAAGAATGAAAACTGAATAATATATATTTAACCTTTAAAAAGGTATCTTACAATACCTAATAGGGGGCCAGAGGGTTGCTCAGTGGTTCCGGCGCCTGCCTTGTAAGTGCAAGGTCCTGAGTTTAATGCCCGGTAACCACATACAAGGCTGGGTGTGGAGACTCACGCCCACCAGCAATCAATGCCACATACCACAATGCCAGGCATGGTGGCTCACGCCAGTAATCCCAGTACTTGGGAGGCAGAGACAGGAGGATTGCTGAGTTCGAAGCTTGCCTGGGTTACATAGTGAGCTCAGGGCCAGCCTGAACTACAAAGCGAGACCCTGTCTCAAAAAAAAAAAAAAAAAAAACTAATAGGTACTGTGCTATATAACGTCAATTATTCTTTTAATTATTATGTGAACCCTGTGAGTGTGAGGCACCTGTATTACTTCTACAGATAGTGTACTGTTTCTCTGTTTTGTAGGTAAGGTAGTAGGCTTAAGTGCTATAACTGCTTAAAGTCATGCAAATAGTAACTGGTAGAATCAGTATTCATATGTATGTGATTTCAGTCTTCTTACAATTTCATCTTAAATTATTGCTAAGAATATTACCCTGTGAAACCTATTTCAATGGTGAACTATTTTTGTCCAGTAAATATTTTTAAAATCTTAGTTATGTATTAGTCATCAATAGATGTTTTTAGTCATCAGATGCACTGAGATAAAAAAAATCTGAATATTGCATATATATAGGAGCTTGGGGTAAAAGCACTATTAAAATGCCTATGTAAAACAGAAAATTCATTTTCATAATCCATAGTTTGTTAACAGCACTCCATTGCTTTATTATGTACCTAAAGTATAAAAATTGCAGCCTGATAATAACCAACTGAGAATCTGATACGGAAAATTACCTTGTAGGTAATTTTTCAGTGCTAAACTTGACATTGTAGTTTCTTTTGAGACAGGGTCTCACTTTGTAGTTCAGGCTGGCCCTGAACTCACATATGTAGTCCAGGCAAGCCTTGAACTCACAGCAATCCTCTTGCCTCTGCCTTCAGAGTGCTGGGATTACAGGTGTGGGTCACCATGACCGGCATTGTGGTGTGTGGTACTGATTGTTGGTGGCTGAGAGTCACCGCAGCCAGTGGTATGTGGCAGTAGTGATCAAATTTGGGAGCTTGTGCTTGCGAGGTAGGTGCTAGCACCACTGAGCTAAATCCCTAGCCCTATATAGTTCTGATGTTACAGTAATAATGGTACAGTAGTCCCCCTTATGCGAGGGTGGTACATTTCAAGACCCATCCATGGAGGCCTGATACTATAGATATAGTACCTGTTAATTAGCTTTCTATCACTGACAAAATACTTGAGTGCTAAATAATACTGACAAAATACTTGAGACCCTGTCTCAAAAGAAACTACAATGTCAAGTTTAGCACTGAAAAATTACCTACAAGGTAAATACTTAAAAAGATGAAAGGTTTATTTGGGCCCCCACTTTTAGAATTGTCAGGCCCTGGTCACTCAGCCCTGTTCCTTTGGGCCTAAGGCAGCACACTACATCATAGCAAAGGTACATGGTTGAGGAAGCTGTTCACTTTGTGGTAGGCAAGAGTCAGAGAGTGTGTTAAGAAAGAACTCGGCCCCCCAGCTCCCCCTCCAGAGGCATGCCTTCTAGTGTGCCCCATCTCTTTAAATGTGCTGCCGCCTCCTAGGAGCAGCACAGTCTGATGACTGATTTTGACACATGGACCTTTGAGGGACATGGCAGATCCAAACTATAATAGCACCAAATCTTATACTATATTTTCTTATACATATATAGCTATGATAAAGTTTAATTTATAAATAAGCCATAATAAGTTCACAGTAAGAACAATAAAATAGTATACCTGTAACAATACATTGTAATAAAAATTCATGAATGTGATATGATTCTTTCTCAAAATATCTTACTGTACTTACTGTTCTTGGGTGATGTGAAATGATACAGTGCTTACATGATGGGATGAAGTCAGGTAAATGATGTAGCATTATGATGTAGCATTAGACTATTGTTGACCTTTTGACTGTGAGAAGGAGAATTCGCTTTGAGTGATCCTAGATCGTGGAGCCCTGATGTCAGGCAAGTAGCATGTAAAGTGTGGGTACACTGGACAAAAAGGTAGTTTATATCCTGAAGACGGAGCTTGGGAGCTGAATTGTAATCAGGCATGCAGTTTAGAAACTTGCAAAGTGTTTATTGCTGCTATTTTCTATTTTTAAGAAAAGAGGTGACAGAAAGTAATTGGAACATTACAAAGTGACATTATAAATAAAGGAAGAATTACTGTTGTTAATATTTATCAGTTACCTTGTTTTCAGTATTTCTAAGAATGACATCACTGATTGTTTTAACAGTCCTGTGGAGAAGGTACTATTGTCTGTTTTTCAACCTGCTAAACTAAGACTTAAAGAGGTAACATAATCACAATGAAGTAATTAGGAGCTTTCACTCCCAAGTTATTTTTACTGTTCATACTTATAACAGCAGTATGCAAAACAAAGACTACTGAAATGTGGAACTTTTTGTAGTGAGGTTTCTTTGTGTATTTATATTATTTTTTCTGTAGGTTCACAATATTCTTGCAGAAATGGTGATGGGGGGGATGGTATTGGAGACCAACATGAATGAAATTGTTACACAAATTGATGCACAAAATAAACTGGAGAAATCTGAGGTAAGAATGGAAAATGCCTTAGTTATGGGAGGTCTAAGCATGATCATAAATGACGCATGAGTGTAGCTTTCCCTGTGTGTTGTTCAGTACTGCCCTCTAGGTGCAGCTGGTATTGCTGACATGGTTTTTTAAACTGAAACACACATATTTTAGTATGTTAAATGTCCTGTGAATGTTATCTATTAAAAGCTTTCTGTACTCTTTTAATCACAGTGGTTACAGCCATGGGTAATAAACATTCCATATTTTGTTTCAAGAAAAAGGCAAGGAGAAAAGCTGAAATTCTTACTGAGGGAATAATGTTTCAGTTACGATAGAAGTTTAGTAAGTCTGAGAGTGTATTTAAAAGAGAAATTCAGGGCCAGAGGGTTGGCTCAGTGGTTCCAGCGCCTGCCTCACAAGTGCAAGGCCCTGAGTTCGATCCCCGGTAACCACATACAATGCTGGGCATGGAGACTCACGCCCACCACCAATCAACCAGCAATCAGCACCACATACCACAGTGCTGGGCATGGTGGCTCACGCCTGTAATCCCAGCACTCGGGAGGCAGAGACAGAAGGATTGCTGAGTTCCAGGCTTGCCTGGGCTACATAATGAGTTCAGAGCTAGCCTGAACTACAAAGCTAGACCCTGTCTCAAAAAAAAAAAAAAAGATAAATTCAGTATTTCCATCTTTTAATTCTGCATCATTCCCAAAGATCACTGACAAGTTAGAGTTCAGTCACATATTTTGTACCTTAATACATAGATTTATTATTTTATTGCATTCTGTAGGGAAAATACTTTGTTTCTATATTTGACTATGTTGCTAAATTCAGTGTTATAACAGATGAACACTAACACTTCAGTATTATATAAAATCCTACATTAGAATATTAATAACTCCTGCCACAAGAATTAGGCTGAATGTGTTGAACTACTTAAATTGATATTTCATTATTTTCATATCAGATTGAAAAAGATAAATTATCTTGATAACTCATTGTTTTATCCTTATTGGAGGATATTGTTACATCTGTTACATGCTTATAACTCTGGAAAAAGTGTTCACAGTTAGATGAGCTCAGATGTTTGGTGGTTTTAAGGAAAATGAGAATTAAGTTGTGTCATATACTGGTACAAATTCTCAACGTGGAGTATATTTGGGATGTGTGTATATATAATGTACCAATTTAAAAAAAACAAGGAAAATAGTATTATAAAAAAGCAAGATAATAATACCATAGCATTAATTTACAACAAAGGATTTCCCAAAATTTTTATCTTGGCATTTTAAAGGATTAGTTTGACACGTTTCTATGTTTATTTGTATTGAAAAAAATACTATTGATGGAAAAGTCTGAAATTGGGAGGTTAGAAACAGCTGGATCTTTCTATAAAAACATTTTCCATACCCTCAATTTGCTATTCCTGTTAATTTCCCAAAGAGGAATTTTGTAATGATGATAAAGAGCTTAAATTTAGGACTATTTTAAGTAACTATTGTGTATATTTTATATATTCAATAGATTCAATTAAAATACTGATTTTTGAAAAGGGAAAACAAAGTAGGTTAATGGAGAAAATTTGGCTTAAGGAGAAGGATGATGACTCAGTATTATTTAGTGTAGCTGACTTGGAATATATGAGCTAAACTGTAAGTCCTAAGCTGTAAAGTCTTAAAATAACTTTAAATGTATGCAGATTTTATGGTTATAGATTTTAAATGACCTAACCTGTTAATAAGTCTAAAATGAGTGCATCATTTGTGAATTTGTGTCATCTTCAGTAAAAACATATTGATTGACCAGTTTGTGTGCAATTTCCACATCTTCAGGTACTTGCCTCCTTCAGTTGGTTCTGTTCCTTTTCCCCGTTTGTCCTTAGTGTGCTATATATAGTACTTTAAAAAGTCCTGAAGGGCCTAAAACAAGTGTATCATGGATACTTGCTTTTTGACTGTCCAGTAAAACTCTTGCTAACGTGAAAGGTTCTCTTATCTGTAAAAATTAGTAAGTGGGGCATGGTGACACAAGTAGTTAAGAGTCCAAGGTTGGCTTGGGCTGCTTCAGAGGACCCTGTTACAAAAATAAAAGGGGAAAGAGGCATGCAGGCAGTAAAGTACAGAATTCATATTTTAGATTGAATACAGTAGTTATAAAATTAGTAAACTATTAACTGTACAGAAAAAGTTCAGAATATTGGTGAATGCTTCTGTTATTCACCCACTAATCTTCTTCTAACGTGTATAATAGGCTGTTATTTGTTACCAAATCAGCTTTTTTTTTTCTTGCTGTCCTTTATAAGAAGGTATGTTTTAATCAGATTGGAGATAATCCATAAAACTGTTTCCAGGTGCTTCTGTATGTTTTATCTGCTAATGTTGTTTAAATTATGAAATGGGATTTTGAATCAAAGTGAACCCATTAGTTCTGTTCATATTTTAAGGATAGTCTTGAAAATTATATTAACTTCATGTAATTTTTCAGCAGTTATCATATATTTTAAGTGTGTTTGGAAGCCTTACCATTTATTCCAAACACACTGAAAGTGTCAAAACATTTCATTTGCTTATTTCCACATTAATAGATCTATAAGAAGTATGATTTTGTGGACTAATCCAAAATTATTTGAGAGCATGATAGTAATCACTGAATTTCAATGGACATTATAAAGAAAAAAACTTAAATTTTGAGTATCATTGTTTATTAACTGATTATTATACTTTTTAAACTAATAGAAGCAGTATTTTAGGAGTTGCATTTATCCTTTTAAAAGTCAGTCTGATATAATTAGCATACAGCTTTTAAAATACCAGGATTTGTCTAGGTGCCTGTCAAGTCAAAAGTTTTACTGTGTTTTGAGTTAAAGGTAGTACATTTTTAGAGGAAGAAAGTGACCAGTTAATTCAATAGCTAGACAGATGCAAGTAAAGATCCACCAGATTCTCAAAGAAAGGAGAAAGAAAGATATGCTCTGAATTTTTTTTCAGTCTGTTTTGGTAGAAAAAGTGACTTACTGTAACATGGGGTCTTGGGAGAGGGGCTTGAGTGGGGAGATTGATGGGATTTGGGACAAATTTTAAGAGCCACCTCAAATCTACCTAAGAATAAAAAGACTTCCTGGGGATGGGAGGAGGTAGTGGGGGGGTGGTTGGGGACAGTTGTTAGATTTTATACATTTTTATGCTATTTCTAAGATGGATAAATGGATCTGAATTTAGTCACTACTTTTAAAGTCAGTCCTCTTTTTCTGAACATCCTGATCTTTTTAGCTCTTTCCATTCTTCTCTCTTACAGACCTTTATCTTTCAGTCTCCCAGACAGGACAGGTAGACAAGGTATTGCTGACTTTGAGAAAAATGTACTGTAACAAAGGGAAAGCAAAATGATGTCAAAGGCAATTAATTATTTAGGCCAGACTCAAAAATTCTTTGTGTTAACGAACCCATATAGTCCCTGTAGCCTATTTTTCATTCTAGTTTCTCCTGTAGTTTCTTCATCTTTTATTGAACTTAGTGTATTTTAGTAGTATATCATTGATGTCATGTTTGTTCTGTTTTGTCTGCCTGCATTGTAAAAACAAAGTTTAAATTTTTGTTCTTTCTTTTAAAAAATTGTCATTTAACTGACAGATTATACAAATGACAATACACTTTGTATGTAAAAACTTAGTTTATTTTGAGCATGATATTGCAGAACCAATTTTAATTTAAATCTCCATCTCTAAATTTACATTTTTTCTGTCTCTGAATTAGAATTCTAACAATATGTAAATTTAAAAAACCAAAAGTTGAACATTTTGAGTTCTGCATACAAAATGGGAAGTAGTGAAGGCTTAAAGTATACTCCCCTCCTCAAAATGATTTTTAGTTTCAAAGGCTTAACAGAATTGCCTTCACAGTTTCAACCTACAGGTGTATATTAAAAATGGCCAAACTATAAAAAATTAAATTATCTAAAAATAAATTAAATATAATGACCACAATGTAATGGATTTCATCTGACCTGTAAATATGTTAGAATCAGGATTAGTCACATGTTGTAAAACTTGCATAGTTTTGCAAAGAATATTGGCAAATAATAGAGGTGTTTTTAATAGACTTGTATCTTTGTAAAACTTTTTTCTGCTTTTCTGTACATGTTTTTCATAACAAAAGTTAATGCAGTGAATTCTTTTTATAAACATTCCATAGAGATAGTAATGAGTAGGGATTTTTTTATAAAAATGCTTACAAGCTTCAAGTTAAAATCTTCTAGCTAAAAATTTGAATCATGTGAAAGGAAAAAAATCTGTAACTTAAGATTACTCACTCACTTTAGTAATTAGAAAAAAAACCACCAAAAATTGGGATATTACCCTCTGTATGTGAAAAAGAGCAATAGATGGTTAACTTTATAATATTTTACTCTGAAATTATGGGCTGTTTAGGGAATCTCAGGCACCAATTTTTGGTTCCTGTACCATGGTCCTTTCTTTACCCTTGATATGGAAAATATATAATGATCTCATTCACTGTGTTGATGGAGATCGCTGCCAGTTTTCTATGTTCCAGTATTTAGTTCAGATTAAGCTGCTGTTTTCAACCACTTGGGTCTGTTAACTTCTGTCTCTAGAAATAGTAATTGGCTTTTTAAAAAATGATACATCTTTTTAAAGAGTATAGAATAGGAAAACTAGCCTAAAAATACGGAAAGTCATGAGTTGATTTTCCCCTTCTACCTTGATGTACACATTGGTTGTATACATTTATTTTATCGTCTACAAAATTACAATCAAAAGTAGTTATAATAAATTCATGAATGTCGGTGATCTGTTTGTTTCACACAGACAAATCTTGGTAGAAGTTAAAAAGTGTAAGCAAAGATGATGTATAAAATGACTATGCATTTTAAAGTTTTAAAATTTTTAAACATCCTAATTTTGATAAAATTGTTTAGAAAATGTTTAGTTCTTGCTCACTAAGAGATTGCCATCAGTGTTTTAATGTGTGTATAATTGCAGCATTGAAATACTGCTTTTAAAGCAAAGAACAAATTACTACAGATCCCCAGATTAAGTTACTCTGCCTCTTACTCAGAAATTAAAATATCGAAAGTGTCTGTTTTGCTAAATAAAAGATAATATTCAAAATCTGCCACTATTTTGAGTCTGAAACCGTTTAATACCATGTTTATTAACATTGGTGTTCTGTCACTTGCTGTTAGGTCAAAGTTATCAATGTGCATATAGCACCTTCCAGCAGGAAGGGTGAGGAAATGTTTTACTATGTACAGATGATTCCAGCTACCATCTTATACAATATTTCAAACTTAATGAAAAGATGGTAGGATGGTATTTAGTTACATAAAATAAATAACTAGATTATTAATTTCCATTTCCCTTCCAGAAAGTTAATTTCTTACTGCATGAGGAAAAGGGAGCTTTCAGGTTCTTTGAAATGTATTTCAGCAATGCTGCTTTTTTGGTTTTGCTTGCACATATTTTGTTTATTTTTGGGTCTGGCAATTTAAAAATAAAATAAAAACCAAATCATATCCATCCATTACTATCTTTGTGATTCGAGTGCTTGAAATTCCCAAGAGTATGTCTGTATAGTCTTCTATCTGTTTGGCCTCATTTTGGTATACTTGCAGACTTCATTTTGTTTTCTTTCTCTTAATTCTGTTAATTTATTTAATCTCATGGGAGAGAAAACATGACCATTCTTTTATATACTGTACTTCACTCTTCCATCCAGTTCCCACCCTAACTGCTTTGGATTTATGTATTTGTCTGTTAGTGGAATTGCTGCAGTCTACCTGCCATGGTGGTGCTTGAGAATGACATAGATGGAAACAAGTTATTTCTCCAGTAGAATTTCATTCTTCAGTTTTGCTTTGTGTCAACTACATAATTTTAAATCTTTAAGAACTATGTTATCCTTTCCAGCAATATTTTATATTTTTAAATTGTGTATATTACTAACAGGTCAGGTAAACTTAATTTTGGTAAATTTTAGTGTTGAAAAAGTTAAGTGTAAGTGACAGTTACCTTCCTTCTTTGAGTATGTCTTTACTGAAAAAATCTTAACCAAGATAAAATTACTTTACCCTTTTGTGCCAACAAATGGATTTCCTAATGGCAAATTATCTCTTGCATTTTATATTTCAATACAAGTGCTTCAGACTATTTTCATGGAAGTCTGAAAGTGAAGTTTGCTTTATAACCATTCTGGTGTTACCTGAGTAACATAATGATTCTTTTTAAGTCATACTTTTTATATGTAAATATTGTTCCCCATTTAAGCATCTTGTTTATTAATCACAGTCCATTTTTTTTACATTTTATATTCTGCAGAACCTGATTTCTTAGAATGTTAACCTTATCAAACTCCATTACTATACATATTACAACTTTAAAATGCCAACCACTTAAAATCACAATCTACTACTCAAAAGTATTGGACATGCTTGAGAAATAATTTGATTCTCTTTAAATTCATTTGTTTGTTCTAAATAGTTCCCATCCTTGCATGTCTATGGCTTGCTGCTTACGTTCAGAGGAATTAGTTTTATACGCATTTAGAAACTTCTGGTTTTATATAATAAAGCACATATATGCTATTTAAATCAGTTGCTCTGTTGACTTCATATATTCTCATTACCAGCCAATAGTTGACATTTAGTCAAAAAGAAGCTATTTAATCTAATGATAGTACTAGGATGCATTTTATCTCATTTTCTTTGCATAAGCTTATTTTGGCTGTATTCCAGTACAGGGAAATAGGGAAAGCAAAGCTTTATGACAAATATTTAATTAAACACTAAAAAAACTTAACATTTACTGTTTATAAATGTAGATCATAGAATCCAGTAAAATATACAGAAACACAATTCTTTCTAAAATAAAGACCTTTAGAATTTGTAACTTCTAAAATATATGCAAATATTTAATAAGTACTTTTCTAAAGTCCAGTTACTTGTAACTTGTATCAAAACTCTAAAGTGAAAGTAGTGGTAAATTGATCTTTTTGTTAGAAAAATTATGAAATTCTTTTTCCTGGAAAAGTGACGCTAGTTCCAGTATGTCTGAGATTGTGTAAAATAAGTTTATTCCCTTGTCAGAGAGCATACTTCCTGTTAAGAGAAGACTTACAAGGTGATAAACCTCTTTGAACTGGATTCTTAATTGATCCCAAACCATTCTAAAATTTGGTTTCTGGACTTTTAAAGTGATCAAATTAAAGAACCTTTTGACTATGACACATGCTACCTTCAATAATAGTCAGTTGTATATTTAACATCTTCTGAAGGAGCAGGAGGGAAGTGAGATATAACAAACTTCATTGCTTCAGGTAGGTATTAATGTTGAAGTCAGTCACACTGTTAGCTGTACCTCAGAAACAGCTAGCCTCTATTAAATCTTGAAAATGGAACTCTCCAGCTCTCTCCAGGGTACCTGGTTTGGGACCCTTTCCATTCCTATGTAGACTATATCTGTTAATACCATTTTACTGTTCCAGTTCAGAATTGATAATCTGTGGCTTTTATTTTATTGCTTAATAATGTTTGTATCCTCTGTTCAGCAAATAGTTTACACTGGCCTATTTTTTATCAGTCAAGATTTTTCTCAGGTAACAGCTTTATTATTATTCATACTTTAATTAACAAAAGAGGTAGGATTACGTAAAAGAAAAATAAATTTTGAAAAAGGACTAATTTTACAGGTATTTTTAATAATCTGAACAAATGGAAAATTTGTTCTTATTGTCTACTTTGTTGTAAGATAATATGCTGAACTCAGATGTTTGTTGGCTTGCTTTGTTATACAAAAAGTGACAAAATTCTTTATGTAAAGCGATGAAATCTTAATTGAAATCTTAAATCTTCTTGGGTTTTTTTTTGGTCCTGGAGATCAAACTCAGGACCTTGTTCTTGTGAAACAGGTGCGAAAGCTTCTGAGCTAAATCCCTGGCCCTAAATTAAATCTTAAATATGAAGGCTATTGATATTAGCTGTTTCAGAGAAGTTTTATGTATAGATACATATATGCATTTTTAAAGCATTTTTTATTCCACAATTATTTCATAAATTAAAATTGTTCCTAAGAGGAAAGCCAAATATGCACTAATGGTACCTACTGAAATTTTAGTTTATTTATATACATTCTTTTTCTAAATTTATAAAGTGTAAACTGAACATATATTGTATGTATTTTTTATGGATCAAAACAATTTTAATAATTAGATTTTTACTAGTGGATTAAAAGGTTGAAATGATCTTACAGTTTCATCATTAAGTAGATGCATTCTCTTTGGATTGAGACTTCACTTAAAAGCTTGATTTTTAAAAAATTTTCTAGAAATTTCTTTAAAAATTTTAGAAGAGCCCCTACACTTTTAAAAGATAATCATTTCACTGTTTTGAAATGTTTTAAGGGTTCATCCTGGATAAAGAAACTAAATAAGTATTATCTTTTACTTTGTGTTTTTTATTTCATAGCACATGCTGATAATAAACATCATTTTAAAAGAAAAACATAATTGCTACATGAGATATTTAATAAGGAAACTAATGTAAATTATGCCTTGTGTTCATTTTATGTACAGTTAAATTAAGATACAGGTAAAGACTTAGCCTTTGTCTTGTGAATATTGTGTGTGATAACTGAGTAGTACACAATTTGTATTAAATCCTGCATTGTTATTGCATGTATTCACTGTTTTAATGTGTCAGTTTTTTTCTCTTTATAGATTAGTATCTCAAGTAACCATCTCATGCCAATTCAAAATGCCATCTGGTCTTTAAGCTTATGTGAAAAACTTTTCATTGTTTCCTTTGTGTTTTATTACAAACTACACTTGAGTTAATATATTTTCTTTTCTTTCTTTCTTTTTTTTTTTTAATTTACTTCTATGTACAGGCTGGCTTAGCAGGAGCTCCAGCCCGTGCTGTATCAGCTGTAAAGAATATGAATCTTCCTGAGATCCCAAGAAATATTAACATTGGTGACATCAGTATAAAAGTGCCAAATCTGCCCTCTTTTAAATAAATATTTAAAAAGGCCACTCCCAGGTAAAATCCAGGGGGAAGAGTCATCTAAGTTTACCATACAGTTGTTTACCAAAAAGAGAGGAGAAGAGTCTTAACTTTTGCTCTTGGATTTAAGTCAAGGTACTGTATAGAAGTTGTGTAACATCAGTATGAAAGTTGTGTTGCTTTTCTTGCTCAGTGATTTTTAAAGAAATTGTATAGTTCCAGTGTGATACTTTTTGTTTTCTAAACTGCATTCCTATGCCCTTCTAAGGCATGCCTCTGTGTATTGGCTATTACAGTATTCCAAAAGTGAGGTGTTTAATTATGTACAACCCAGACTATTGGTGTTTTGTACAGATCACCAGTGCAACAGTCCTTATTCTTTCTGCTATTTGTCATAATTGTTATTTAAAGAACCTAGTATGTATTGCATGAAAACATTATGACCTTTCCCTCTTAGTTTAAATAAACTCAAAGGTAACTGAATTTCTAAAGCACCTTTCTGTTTGCCTGATATCTACTTTAGCAATAATTTTTTTTACAACCTTCTGACTCAAAAGAGTAAATAAAGGTATATTTTATCACTGTTAAACAGCTGTTAATGTTGATTTATTTAATATATACTCATTTTTGATATTCACAAAGTCACTGAGAATTACTCTGTAGCTCAATTATTTCACAGATCAAGGGAAATGTATCTGTAGCTGAACATGGTGGCACATGCCTGTATTCCTAGCACTTTGGAGCCTGAGCTAGGCAGATCCCCGTGAACTAATTTAAGTCAAAGCCAAAATAATTTCAGTTCTGAGACACATTTCCTAGTAATTAGCCTACTATCTTAACTTTTCTTGTTGCTGAGACAAAGTACCTAATACCCAAAATTAAAGGAGGAAAAGTTTCTTTGGTTCCCTTCATGGAAATCTTCATTATTGACTGGCTCCAAGGCAGGGTGGCATGGGAGGGGACATCACAGAGTGGAAGACAAGTGGCAGCAGCAATAAGCAGCAAGCAAGGACAAATGCACCCCTCATCTTATCCTTGCTACCTTAATCCTAGCAATCCCAGAGTTAGGTCTTCCATCCCATAACCTAAGTCTAGCCACCCCAGATGCACACAGTCCAGTAACCTTCACTGTGACCTCCTGAGGCTCTGGGTGCATCTAGAGCCAAGCCGCGGCACCCACATATTCTTGTTTGTTGTTGCCAGAGCTCTGAGCAGGGTTCTTTCCAGTTAGGCCATGTTTTCCTTGTGGTTCCTTCCCACATGTTTTCCCAAAGTGTTTCTTTGAAACACTTCTTAATCTGTGGCATGTATGACTTCTATTTTTAAAAATCTAGGGTATAAGAAAAGTCCATTTATTCTCTAAAATGGACTCTCAGCCTTTTGACATAACAGGAAATTGAATCTGATTTTTGTGATTCTTCAGCTCAGATTCATATAAAAGTGCTAGTGGAGGATGTGTGAAGTAGAAAGTTCAGGGAGGTCTCTGTGCCTCACGTGCTGTTTTATGAGGTGTCTTCTGTGCTTTCCTCACAGGGCTGTGTACAGTGACACTCTGAACACCTGGCAGCCTTGCTCTCCTTGCCCTGTAATTAGGAGGTTAACTATTAGCTTGGTAGGGATATCCCAGAATTAGAGAAACCTCAGGCCTTAAACTTGAACTCAAGAGCAGTTGAAAAGGTTCCATCACACATCATACCTTATCAAGTATAGTATCTTGATAACTAACCTCACTCCTTTCTTATGTTTTGTTTTTACTGAGCATCAGCTGTGTGTGCAAGGCATTATTCTAGGTGTCCAGAGCATAAATTCAAGTGGGGAGAAAAGCAATCAGTGTATATACGAAGGATGATCCTTGCTACAGTGAAAAAGCTGGGTAAAAGGGATAGGAAGAAGCAGGGCACAAGGTAAGTCGAATTGTTTCTATGGTGTATAAATGGGTAGGAAAAGGCTTCTCCAGTGCAGTAATATTTGAACAAAAATCAGAAGGAAGTGAGAAAAGACTTAGACATGTGAGGCAAGAGTAATTCAGTGGAGGGACCCACACACAAGAACAAATTTAGACTACTTGAGAAATAGCAGGTAGCCAGTAGGAGTAGGGCGAGACGGTGAGGAGGTAATTAACATCCCTCTTTGTCAGTCTCAGGGAGTGTATTCCATGAGTGATACACAGTAAAGGATATTAAATAACTTATAAACTTTTTAGTATTTTGGGATAGCACATAAACTTCCAGTTAAACATAATTATTTACCACACAAATATTTGTGCTTTTCAGACCACACTAAAAATGACAAGTTTAAAAAAAAAAAACACAGATGCAGTAAAGTGATTACAGCTACAAAATATGGGAAACAACATTATGTTACTAAAAAAAACTGAAGAAGCTGAAGTTGGGTTGGTAGTGGAAAGATCTTGGAAGTATGAACCCAAAAAGTTTAAGAATAGGAGTAACAGGAGTGAATGGATTTCTGCAATTACATGTTGAATTTAAGAATGCTCAGACCCCTTTACTCTCTGCAAACCTTAGCTGGTGTTTCTCACTTGCCCTGCAGGAGACAGCAGATAAAAACACAGATGAGGAGAAGGGTACTGAATTAAGATTCAAGCTTACCTTGAAGAACATTTCTGAATGGTGGAACCTCGGCAGACTCTACCCTTTAGCTTCTATATTCTTGATAACTAGGCTTATATTTTGTCAGTAACATTAATATTAACATTGTATCCTCAGGCAGGAGATTTTTAGCCTGTTCTTTCTAGGGAAATCAATCCAAGAAAAAAGACCTCCATATCATCAAGAAAGCTTGTCTTGTGCACCCAAAAGCTGTTGGATTTCTTGGACCTTGCACCTGAGCAGACAACCTGAAATCATACATTTACAAAGAACCACTGAAAAGGAAATACTGTAAATAAGGAAAAGACTTGAAAACAAAAGTTGTGTCTCAGGCAACTAGACACTGTTGTGTATCAGTCCTCTTAGCTGACCACTTAGTCCAGCCACTGTGGTGGGAGCTGATACTGCTGTATAATCCAGATTAGCCTTGAACTCACTGTGTAGCACATGGTGGCCTTGAATTTGCAGCATTCATTCTGTCTCAGCCTCTCAAGTGTTGAGATTGCAAGGATATGCCACCATGCCAGCAGAAGCCAGTCATTCTTGGCAACCTTCGGTGACTACAACAGGATAGAGACTTCCTAGCCATACCATCCTGCTTCCCTAAGACTTCTTTGGCACTACAGCTAGACAGTAGTAGAAATGCACTGACCCATGTTATGTTATAGATCTAAAATATCCCCCAGACATTTTTTTTTCTTGTGTTCAGGGGTGGGACCTGGCTCAAAGAGGCAGTCACTGGAGACATGATCTTGAAGGGTGTATTCTTAACCCTGACTCCTCCCTTCTCTTTGCTTCCTGCCTCCTATGTGGTGGGTAGTCCTTTCCTCTGCCATGCCCTTCTATCATGTTCTTTCTACCTTGGGGCTAGCTATAGACTGAACCCACATGAACCAAGTAAACCTCTCTCTCTAAATTGTGAGTTTCAGGTATTGTGCCCCAGCAACAAAACAAATGACTCATCCTCATATATGTTGTTTAGAGGTATGGGGAAATTAACACCCTCCCTGACACGTGAGTAAAGAACTGCTTCTTCCTTTTTCTACCTTCAAGAGAGAGTTCTGAGGGAATTTCAAAAGCATTTCTCAAAATGAGGCACATGATTGAGATCCACTGTGGCAGTAACCGACTCCCTACTACATCTTATGTCTTGTGCCTCTTTGTATAGTCCACATCTACACTTTTCTGGGGTTATATTCCCTCAGACCTGCCTGTAAATAAACATTTGGCACACACTGTACTTTTAGGGAACCCAGGCTAAGCCACTCGAGCAAATGTAATATCAAGGAAATAAGCAAAAGAACACTTGGGAAACTAAATTACTGAATATATTTTAAATATATTGAATAAACTGTAGGAAGATAAAATAGGATTTCCCCTAAAAGTGGAATTAAAAAGATGAATAGTAAAACATAAAATTTTAGAGACTGGTGCCAGATAATCTGACTCAGAGGTAGGAGGATTACAAAAAAAAAATTTGGAGGAAGAAATTGTTACCCCTTAATTTTCCTTAGAATTTTTAGGTTAAGAGCATGCATTTCCAGGATGAAGGGCCTACCAGGTACATAGAGTGAATAAGATCCATGTCAAACATCTGTCCATTCAGTCTGTTATGTAGCAGTGCCATCAACTCGGTATCTAACAAACAACAGAAAGGTATTTCTTACCCTTCTGGAAGCTCAGAAATTCCAGATCAAACTACTGGCAGATGTGTGGTGAGGACTTGTAGGGATGTTGACGTTTTGGCTGTGTCCTCACATAGTCAAGTGGACTAGGTAGTTTCCTAGGGTCCCTTGGAAGGGCACTAACCCCATTGATGACAACTTCATTGACCTCTGAGAAGGTTCCATCTCAGGGGATTAGAATTTCAACATGAGTTTGTGGGAGTGTCAGTCCCTTTGGGCTGCTATAACAAGATACCGTAGACTGGGTGGTTTACAAGCAACATTTATTTCTTGTGGTTCTGGAATCTTGAAGTCCAAGGGCAAGCCTCCTGCAGACTGAATATCTGATAAGGTCCTATTTCGCCACAGAAGACACTTTGCTATGTCCTCTTCAGGGTAAACAAGCTCTGTGTCAAGGACCTCTTATATAAAAGACCATAATCCCACTCATAAGGATCCACCTTCAAGACCTATTTACCTCATAAAGGCTCTACCTCTTAATAGTGTTACACTGGAGGTTAGGTTTCAGCGCATGTTTGGAACATTATTGTCATTAAAAGATTCTAAAATTGGGGCAAGAGGGATCAAAGGGAGTCATAGTCAGGGTTAACAATCAATATTTGCAATTGAAAGACAAAAAAATTACCTCAAAATTCAGAGGAAGGCCAGAGATTTAGCTCAGTGGTTCTGGCGCCTGCCTTGCAAGCTCAAGGTCCTGAGAAACCACATACAGTGCTGGGCGTGGTGGCTCACGCCTGTAATCCCAGCACTCGGGAGGCAGAGGCAGGAGGATTGCTGAGTTCAAGGCTTGCCTGGGCTACATAGCTCAGGGCCAGCCTGAACTACAAAACAAGACCTTGTCTCCAAAAAATAAATAAATAAATAAATTGAGGAAGAGAAAACATCTCAACCCTGAATTCTCTACCAACCCAATTTTTAGTCATTTGTGAGGTTATAATAAATATTTTCGTGTATGCAAAGTTTCAAAAATGTTTCTCATGCTGTGTTTTTTCAGAAAGCTCCTGAAAGATGTGCACCACCAAAGTAAAGACTTGAGCAGTAGGATCTAGTCAGCAATAGGTACAGCCCAGGGGAAGGACATAGGTGAGTCTCAGAACTGTAATTTTTGTTAGTTTAGATCAAAACAGGCAAATGGAATGTTCAAGAAAAGATATCTTAAAGAAAAA
>PVIC010031698.1:0-21151 GCA_004025085.1 Thryonomys swinderianus | reverse complement strand
TCCCTTTCACAGTAGCACCCAGAAAAATGAAATATCTAGGAATCAACCTAACAAAGGAAGTGAAAGACCTCTACTCTGAAAACTATAGGACTCTGAAAATTGAGATAGAAAAGGAAACCAGAAAGTGGAAAGATATCCCTTGTTCCTGGGTCGGGAGAACCAACATCGTCAAAATGGCTATACTCCCACAACTACTATACAGATTCAATGCAATTCCAATTGAAATTCCAATGATATACTTCACAGAGCTAGAGAAAATAATACAAAAATTCATCTGGAACCACAAGAAACCTAGAATAGCAAAAGCAATTCTAAGCAACCATGACATGGCAGGGGGTATTACAATCCCCAATTTAAAACTCTACTATAAAGCCGCTGTGATAAAAACTGCATGGTACTGGCAAAGTAACAGACTTGAGGACCAGTAGAATAGATTAGAAGACCCAGAAACAACTCTGGATACACTAAGCCACCTTATCTTTGACAAAGGAGCCAAATATCCCCAATGGAAGGAAGACAGCCTCTTTAACAAATGTTGCTGGAAAAACTGGGCTTCAGCCTGCCAAAAGCTAAAGCTAGACCTATCTCTTTCACCATGCACAAAACTAAACTCACAATGGATAGGAGACTTAAACATTAAAACAGAAACAATAAGCCTGCTGGAAAACAGGCTAGGTAAAACTCTTGGAGACATTGGCTTAGGCAGAGACTTTATGAATAAAACCTCTCTAGCACAAGAACTAGCAGAAAGAATCAACCAATGGGATCTCATTCTACTGAAAAGCTTCTGCACAGCCAAAGAAGTCACTGGTACTGCTAAAAGACAACCAACAACATGGGAAAAAATCTTCACTAGCTGTGTATCAGACAAAGGGCTATTATCTACAATATATAAAGAAATCAAACAGATCAGCCCCCCCCCAAGTTTAAAGACCTAATTCAAAAATGGGCCCCTGAAATGAACAGACACTTCTGAGAGGCAGAAGTCAAAGCAGCCAAGAAGCATATGAAGAAATGTTCCACATCACTGGTCATTTGAGAGATGTAAATGAAAACAACACTGAGATTTCATCTCACTCCACAAAGAATGGCCGCGATCACAAAATCAACAAATGATAAATGCTGGCGTGGCTGTGGGGAGAAAGGAACCCTTGTCCACTGTTGGTGGGATTGCAGACTTGTGCAACCATTGTGGAGATTCGTGTGGAGATTTCTCAGAAAACTAGGACTAGGGGTCGCATTTGACCCTGCTATCCCCCTGTTAGGAATATACCCAAAAGAATTTTAAAAATCACATTGGAAAGACAGATGTACACCCTTGTTCATAGCTGCTCAGTTCGTGATAGCTCAATCTTGGAAACAACCCAAATGTCCATCAACTGGAGAGTGGATAAAGAAATGTGGTTTTTTTTATAAAATGGAGTATTACTCTGCCATAAAGAATGACAAGATCGATCCATTTAGGTGCAAATGGAGACACCTGGAGGATATACTAATAAGTGAAATCAATAGATCACAGATAGGCAAATTCCAGGTCTTCTCTTTGACATGAACACCTGTAGATGCAAATGAGCTCTAGAAAGTATGACAGCTTTTATAGAGTGGGAAATTTCCATAGGAAATTTCGTGTGGGAATGTAATGAGGGGAAGGAATAAATATGATACAGAAAGAAAATAAAAGAGCATGTATAAAGGGGATGAGGAAGTGTGGGTGGGTAGGGATATGGGTAATGATGAGAATTAACTTGTGTCATATACTGGTACAAATTCCCCAATGTTATATATGATTGTGAGATGTATAGAAATTGTACCAATAAAGAATTCAATTTAAAAAAAAAAAACATCATTCTTAACTGTCATCATTTTCGTTGGCACACCTGCCTCCTACATCTTCAGTTAGCACCTGGTTGAATATAAACTGTGATGCCTCGCCTGCAAGAGGTTGTGACTTGAGTTGAAGAATTCATGAGATAAAATGCATTGTGTCTCCAGTGCACTAGGGGCAAGGAGCATGGACAAGAAGAGCTCTTTTAAGGACAAGTCTTTTGCTGGACATGAGAGATTGGGGCCAATGGTTCCACAGGAAATCACATCACAAGAAACATAAGCCGGAATTTGGGGTTTAGAGAATTATCACGATGCTCCACACACAAAAAAATGATGACTGTATTTGAATAAATGTAGATTTGAAGCAATAGATGAGTACACCTCAAAGAAACTGATCAAAACAAGAGGATTCCAAAAATGTCCATTGTGAGTAATGCCAAGGTGCTTGCTAATAGCTGTTCTCCATCGTCAGAGCTATTACTCACTCTGAAGTGGCCTCTTCTTCCCCTACAGCAACCTGACAAGGTCAGAGCAGAAGCATCGCGGTCTCAGCAACAGTGAAAATTAAATTTCTTCATGTAAGATTTTGTACGCATGCACCAGCTCAATTGATGGGGCAGCCCCACCTTCCCTGCTAGAGTCTGGGAAAGAAGCAGCTCACAGCTAATGAAAGACTGGTAAAACGGTACAAAGAGCAGATCACCTGTCTCTTGCTGGGATTGAGTCTTGGAGAAAATTCCTGCTTCAGAATGGCTACTGGGATCAAAGTGAAGTCTTAAAATTGCTGAGACCACACCCTTGTTTAAAATATAGCAGCATTTGGGCTGGAGATTTAGCTCAGTGGTTCTGGCACCTGCCTGGCAAGTGGAAAGTCCCTGGTTCAATCCCCGGTAACCACACAGAACAATACCAGGCATGATGACTCACGCCCACCAACGCACATTACCACATACCACAGGGTCGGGCATGGTATTGGAGGAAGCAAGGGGATTCAGATGCACAGTGAAATTTGAGCACTCCTGCCTGACCTTATCCCTCTTGCTACACTTTCTTCTAAGACGGTAGATCAGTTGTACTTGTATGTTTGTCTCAGACTTGCCTTCTAGGGCACCCAGCCTAAGACACTAGTCATTCATTCTTCCTGTTGCAAAAGCTAAGTATTCAAGCTAGCGCAAGGAAATGGGAGTGTGTTTATCAGAAGGACATATGTAGATGAGGAAATGAAATGCAACTGGAACTTCTGAAGATTGAGACCCAAAGGCAGGAACGATTGCTGCTCTTTCCATATCTCAATGGTTTCTCTAGTGTCCTTCATTTGATTCTATACCAGGACTTCTCCACTAAAGGGTCTGCTATTGGCTGCCATCTTTTCCCTAAAATGCAGTATGCTTCTGAATTAGGTGTCCAACCTTGATCCAGTCAGTGCCATGTGTGTGCAAAGAACCGCAATGTACTACTGTCTCTCTGCTCAAGTTTCTGTGGGCTAAACACTTTTTTGAAAAAGAAAAGAATGGGCAAATCAGGCAAAATGATGAATATAAAAAAGAATACACTCATAGGCAAAGAGCATATTTAAAACCAAATATAGAAATATTTAAAATCAAATAGAGAAAGCCTCAGGATTGTGTGCCATATTATCAATGCTTACAAAGCATCTATTTTCTATTGCTGAATAGCACATCAGCTTCCCAAGCATGAGGCTTCCCATGTACACATGAGTCCTAACGTCTTTCACATGCCAATAGTTACAACATAAGTTGAGCAACAAGAAGCAAATGAATAAAACAAGAAAATACTGGAAAGGATTGATCCACTAGATAAACTCAGAAACCTTGTAAGGTCCTAAATCAATTTCCATACCTTTACAACTTGGCTGGGCAGACCAGTTTCCCAGTTTGGTACATTCTACTTCTTCCGGGCCATCCAGGTTATATTTATCATGGCAACCATACGTAGCTTTATCCTTGTAAAGAAGAACTTGTTTTGCAGGATAATTCACAAATCCATTTTCTGGTCTTGAGGGGAATGGGCATTGTACTTCTGAAAAGTTTATTAATTAAGACAGATTAGTAATAAGTAGTTTTGGGTCAACACTGCTCAAGGCGTTTCAGTGACTGGAATGCAGTTTCTAGGTATTTTGTGCTGAGCTATGTTCTCATTCTCTTATATTGATAGGACATTGCATGTTGGGCTTTTTAAAATAGAGAACAACAGTTTGAAAGTAAGACATGATATTCTACTAAGTTATATAGGTTTTCACATGTAATTATAACTTATTTGTTGAAAATCTATTTACTATTTATTGCAAATTTCCACATCATCTAAGATGATAGATTTGAAAGCAGAGGGGAAAAATCTACTTTTCAGTCAAGAAACTATGACATTAAAACACAAAAACTGTACACCTTGTATATTTAGCGCATTGCTATTTGATCTTGAAACATTTGAAGCATTAAGTCATTTTTGCCTTCAGAGTATGCATGAAGGCAGCATGAAATATGTGAAAAACAGTGACTTAAGTGCAAGAAAACAAGAGACCTATAGCTTTAGTGACTGCTACGCAAGCCCCCAAGGGCCGAGCTGGGAGCACAGAGCTCTTGGAAAATACTTTGATGAGGTAGCTAGGGTAACAGACTCCAGAGGCTGATTGCTGGGCTCAAGTATGGCTCTGTCATGCAGAGAATGGAAAAGCACTTTAATACTATTAAAAATATAGCAAGTGGAATGTAAGTTCCTTTCTATAGAAGTTAGTCAGCTAATAAATGTAAAAGGAGACAAAATAGAGGCCGGAGATTTAGCTCAGTGGTTCTGGTGCCTGCCTTACAAGCACAAGGTCCTGAGTTTGATCCCGATAACCACATACAATGCTGAGCATGGTGACTCACGCCCACCAGCAATCAATACCACACACCACAGTGCCAAGCTTGGTGGTGCATGCCTGTAATCCCAGCACTCGGGAGGCAGAGACAGGAGGATTGCTGAGTTCGAGGCTTGCCTGGGCTACATAGTGAGCTCAGTGTCAGCCTGAACTACAAAGCGAGACCCTGTCTAAAATAAAAAAGGAGACAACCATTTTGCAACCACCACTGTCATATTCGAGAGAGCTATGGATCATCAATGAATTCTAAAAGACTGGCTGGATAGTCACATGTGCCAATAGTCTCAAAGTATCACCCACTGGTTGCTTAACAATTCCAAAGAAAAAGTGTACGTTAACCAAAAAGTGATCTGGCACACACCACTTGACCAAAGGATCACACAGCATGAATAATGATGGACCAATGGATATTATGTGCTCCTGATGTTACAGAATTATTCTATTTTTTTTTTTTTGAGACAAGGTCTCACTTAGTAGTTCAAGCTGGCCCTGAGCTCACTATGTAGCCCAGGCAAGCCTCAAACTCATCAATCCTCCTGCTTCTGCCTCCCAAGTGCTGGGATGATAAACATGAGCCACCACACCCGGCGTTAAAGAATTACTCTTGATAAAAATATTTAGCTTGAATCTAATCATGGGAAAATACCCAAACACATTCAGATTATGGCACATTCTACAAGCAAATAGCCTGCGCTCTTCAAAAATGTCAGTGGAAGACAACAAAACAGAAAATGAATTATTCTTAAAGAGGTCTAAAGAAATTTGACAGATAAATAGAAGGTGTGATTCTTAATTAGATCTTGCATAAAACAAAGCATGTGTGTAAATAATACTTCTGGATCAGCTGGAAAGTTCTGAATCTGAAGTAAATTTTGCATTTTTTGTTGATTGTGTGTACTTTATTATTTATATTATTATTGGTAATAATTCAAAATGAGACCAGTGACGGTACAGAATATACTCATTCTTAGTATATTCATCTTGAGACCAGTGACAGTACAGAATATACTCATTCTTAGTATATTCATCTTGGCACGCTATGTGTAACTGACCTGAGGAGTTCATTTTCAGATGATTCAGGGAAAATGAAAGATTTGTCTGTGGAGATAGACACACCATTAACATCTGTATTCAGATGAAGTGTTGAAATAAAGGAAAACAAATCTATGCCTTAGGATTCAGGAGAATTAAGAGAGTTGACACATACATAGCAGAAAGCCATGGGCTGAGCTATCATGGGGGCAAGTTATTGTTGTTACTGGTGATTCCTTGATGCTAACAGTCACTTGTGTTTTGTATTACTATTAATATCTACAGCTGGAGAAGTTAATAGTCCTTAGACTAACCTTTGTATACTTGATCGATTCTATACTTGGTCTCTTTGTTGTGTAGCTGACAAATTCAAAGATGCGGTGACAGATCAGGGAAAAGAATTTTCATACTATTTAAACAAAAATCCAATGTTTCTGTAATGTTTAAATTTATGTTTGCATAGACATAACAGTTAGACTGCAACTCAGTTTTTATCTTCATCCTCTAGTCCAGACTTCTCCTCACCAGGCTCACAGAAAAGGTCAGCCCTCTACGGATACACCCCGTCCTTTCATGCCTCTCTGGCTTGGCTTTGGCTGTGCCCCATGGGCCATGCCTGACCCTCGTTCTCCACCCCTCCTCCAAGGCCCACTGCAAGGATCTCTGCTTCTGGGAGGCAGCTCCAAACAGTAAACTGCAAGATATGTAATTAGATTGGGGTGAGAAGATTTGACTCAGCTGATATCCCCAATCCCTAGCACACTGCCTGGTGTATGGTAGATACTCAAACTTTTGCTGAATAAGGTCATTTGAAGTATTGCAGAATAGTTAAAAGTTTCTAACATTTTTCCAAAATGGGATTCTACACTGTCATAATTATTTTGCCATCTCATTCACTTACGCCTGCATTCCGGCAATTCAGTCCAATTCCCGTGGGCTGTGCAGGTAATTGTGCCATTTCCAAACATCGCATAATGTGGCAAACATTCTAGGAATGCTACATCCCGATAGAAGGAGTTGTTTCCAATTGATGGCCTATAATCTTTAAAGAGTGTTGCAAATTTGGGTACTGGTGGTGGAGGGCAGGTTATAGCTGGAAAAAGAAAGAATGACCATTTTATTAGAATAGGTGTTTTGTTTTGTTTTGGTTTTGAGACAGTGTCTTGCTTTGTAGTTCAGACTGGCCCTGAGCTCACTAAGTAGCCCAGGCAAGACTGGAACTCAGCAATCCTCCTGTCTCTGCCTCCTGAGTGCTGGGATTACAGGCGTAAACCACCACGCCCGGCAGAAAAGGTGTGGTTTTAAAGTATACTCTTCCTGGGGTTGGGAGGGAGTATTCAAAAAGTGAATTTGAGAAAATTGCAAATTTCAATCCAACAACAGGGTAAAAAGAGCCAATTATAGATGCAAAATAAAAAATGTGATAAACAAATTAGATGTTCTAACCAATTAAAAAACTGAAAAGATTATCATTCCACTGTAAATTTGCCTTTTATAACTAGATCACTAGATTTCCAAAAGATCTTTCTTCTAAATGCTACCTTCAAAGATGTTTCTGGAGGCAGAATTTGTCTAGGACATTGGTGAAGGACCATCCTGAAATAGTGACTGGGGGCGTGCCTCATACCAAGTCATTAGTGACACCTGGGTTTCATTGCTAGTCCAGTTTGATCAGTCTGTTAAATACTTCCTGCTTCTATGTATACATATATATTTTTTTTTCTTCCCCCGGTACCAAGGATCAAACTCGGGCCCTTGTGCTTCCAAAGTAGGTGCGGTACCACTTGAGCCACATCCCCAGCCCCCTGTATGGGGCTTATATATGGAGCTGAATAAACAGCGACATAGCAATGGCCCATCACCCAGCCCTGACCATACAGAGTACTAATAGAAATAACAGCTCAGTCAAAACTGTGACTGAACTTGAATTCTGTCAATCCTTGCTTCTCAAAACTGATCCACGGCCCATCAGCCCAAGTATCGGTGAGGACATTGTTACAAATACATAAACTGAGACCCCACCCGAGATGTATGACTCAGAATCTGCACTTGAACAGGATGCCGAGGTGATTCATAGACACATTAATGTATGAGGAGCGCTCGTTCGGATTACATTGAAGCAAAGGTGGCCTTTCTATTTGCAATGAAAAAGAAAAGGTGAATTTATGTAATTGGTATAAAGCTGCTTAGAAGGGAAACTGTAGTAACCGTGACAATCCCTTCTGCTGAGTGAGAAACTCAATTTATCCTTAGAAACTTTTTTTCATCAGATAGTTTTTGTTAAATTGGTATTTATTTGAACTGCCTTATTTCTACTTGCTTTTTCTAGGATAGAACTTGCTGAAAACCTAAAGAACCACAGCTATTATTCTGATGCTTAAGTCTTCTGACCAAAATTGGACTTATACAAAACACAAGTCAGAAAACAGGAAAATATTTTCCCTAGAGAAGCAAAGCTCAGAGCTGACACTGGTTGTTCAGAAGGTGAGCATCCCCAGAGCACAACCTCAGTAACCTTCGGAGGAATCTCAGTACCTCTGAGCTGTCAGGTGCCTAGATAGGCTTTTAGCTTACTGTAAATGTTACTTTTGTTTTTCTCTGTTAGTTGGTCTTTTATGTTGTCTTATTTGCCTCACTCTTTTGGAGAGAGGTGTCACCTCTGACCTTATAACCTCAAGGCCAAGAGCAGAATCCGGCATATTCTAGATTCTCAAGTCATACTTATTAAAGATATGAATGAATGAATGGGATCCAGAGTGTAAGGCAGAGGTTTGATCTCATTGCTTGCTGGTTTCCCAGTCAAATGGTGGCCGTCTCTGAGAGGCCAATGTCACACATATCCAAGCCTTTGCCATAATATTATAGGAGGTGCCTGGTATATGGTAGATGCTCAAACATTTGTTGGATGAGGTCATTTGAAGCATTACAAAACAGTTAAAAGTTTCTAACATTTTTCCAAAATGGGAATCACTAGCTCCACCAGGTGGAAAATATGAAATGCATTCATGAGCAAAATGTTTGCCCCTGTCATTCCAGTGTGACTTGTTCCAACCTCCAGGGCAGGATGATATCACAATGACTGTTTCCCATCGGTGGGGGCAACCATTTCTTTGAGGGGCCAGGACTGTGGGGTTTCTGGTATGTGGGAGAGTCCATGCTAAAACAAAAAAAACATTCTGGACAAACCATCTGTTCATCCTACCCATAAGATGGACCAAGAGACTCACGAGCACAGACAGGAAGCTCTGGGCTCCACTTCCCTTCCTCAGTGCACTTAGCTGAATTAGTTCCATTCAGATAATACCTACAAAAGAAAAATTAAACTTATCAAACTGTAAAATAAACATTGTTGGCATTGCAAATGTACTAGGGATTGACCTCAAGGACTTGCAAAGTTAAACAGTTCTCCCACTGAGCTATAGCACTGCCCCTGTGACCTCAAACTCCTAAGCTCAACCAGCTTCCTGCCTCAACTTGCCCAGTAGCAGGTTTCACTATACCACCAATACTACTGACTACTTTTCCATCTTAGGGTTCTATTTTCTGAGGATCCAAACTCTATTCAAGGTCCCAGAGAATGCCACAGCCAATGCTGCAGGTTTCTGCAGGAGGTTTCCATAGCTGGTGAGTGTAGAAGCTATCCCCCTAAATCCCTCATTTCCAACCAGTTAACCAAGTCAGCTACTTCTTACATAAAGCAAAGAACCATCTCTTCTTCAGGGTGACAAACCGACTCAAACTGAGTTATCACTACTCTAATGATCTTCGTGCCCACTGATACACGTGTGAAAAAAGGAAGTCTATTTCCAGTAAAAGTGTCACACACACACACACACATGAAAATGTAACATTATGTCATTGAAGCCATTTTTTTTTGAAACAGAGTCTTGCTTTGTAGTTGAGGCTGGCTCTGAACTCACTATATAGCCTCGAACTCATGGCACTACTCCTGCCTCTGCCGCCAGAGTGCTGGGATTACAGGTGTGAGCCATCATGTCAGGCATGAAGCCAATATTTTAAAGGTCATTTGTCATCAGATCTACTAGGAAACTGATGTTCTTAGGAAATAACTGTTTTTCTCTTCCACATATAGCTTCTTAGTCTCCATTCCCCACATAAAAATTATCAATAAAGTTGTCTCCCAGTGTACAAGCAATGTGCTATGACAATGTCACACTGAGTCTTTGCTTTTTAGGCAGATGAGCCTTATGACTAAGTACAAAAACTTTCTTCTTGGATATGTTGGGTTTCATTAAGCAAGAATTAAGAGAACTACCTCATCACACTCAGACTTCTCAGTAGAATTATGGAGACTACCAGATTGGTTAACAAATCAACCTCACAATTAAAATATAAGCCTTAATTGAAATGTACTTAACCTTATCTCAAGATAGCCCCAAACATTATAAGAATTATTAATCAGTTCCCATCATTTCAATGTACCTCCTGAGATAAGTAAACAATCAAGAACATAAAAATTAGATGAAACACAGATTTCATATTAGTCATTATTTTCTATATTCCTTACCCCACCTTCAACAGCATTGTATATTATGTGTATTTAGCAAGTCAAATCTAGAGGCTAGAAATCTAGAAATAAAATATGGACAAGTCTTGATGTTTAGCTTAAGGGTACAGAATTATACTGTCTATCAGCTCCTTAGTCTCATGAAATTCCTTACCCAGTGTTACAAACAAAACTGATCGTGTTGGGAAATTCAAAAGTAGTGTAGCGTACAGCTCCATTGTCTATGATTCCGGCAAAAGGGCACACTCTGGCTGTGATTCAAAAAGAAAGAGGTACATTTCTATTTGTAGAATTTTCCACTGAAATAAAAATACATAAACTCATTTCCATCCCTTGATGCAATAACTCTACTAGTAACTATTCTAAGAAAGAAATTTAAATAAGGTACATGGTATATGCATGCACTGAGGCGTTCATGACACCAGTACTGCTAGTAACTAAATTTGAAGAGTCCAAACGTCCCATCAGGGGACTGCATTTTAATCAGTTAACAACTGAACTACTATGCAGCCAATAAAATATGAGTTATGAAGACTATAAAGACAGTAAATTTTTATGATATTACTGAAAATAGAAAAATATGAAATTGTGAAAACTTTATGCAGTGGAAGATATCATTGGTCATACTTCAGAAATATTGATTATTTAAAGCAAAATGATGAAACTATCCTTCAGTGATTTTTTTATGTAATCAAAATAATTAGAGTACAAATAGCTCTATATAGCTATTTTACTGCTTAATACTTGCATATAATTGTTATAAATGTGGCCAGCAATTTAGTTCAGTAGTTCCAGCATCTGGCAAACACAAGGTCCTGAGTTCAAGTTCCAGTACCACACACCACAATGCCAGGCACTTGGCAGGCAGGGGCAGGAGGATTACTGTGATTTTCAGGATGGGCTGTGATTACATAGTGAGTTCAGTACCAGCCTGAATTACAAATTGAGACTCTGTCTCAAAATTTTTTAATTAAAAATTACAATTGCCATAAATATAATTGATTGCTTAATATTTGAGCTTTTAAAATCTTATTTTTATTTTAATGAAATATAAGGAAACATTAATATGCAAAATATAAAGACACTTCTATAAAGAAAAATTTCATGACAAAATACTTAGAGAATAACAATGGTAAACACACTGTGTATTATGATCTTAAAAGAATATATTTTATGGGCTGGAGATTTAACTCAGTGGTTCCAGTGCCTGCCTCACAAGTGCAAGGTCCTGAGTTCAATCCCCAGTAACCACATACAATGCTGGGCATGGTGACTCACGCCCACCAGCAATCAATACCACATACCACAGTGCTGGGTGTGGTGGCTCACGCCTGTAATCCCAGCACTCAGGAGGCAGAGGCAGGAGGATTGCTGAGTTCTAGGCTTGCCTGGGCTACCTAGTGAGCTCAGAGCCAGCCTGAACTACAAAGCAAGACCCTGTCTCAAAAAAAAAAAAAAAGAATATATTTTAAATGCTGATTTATCTCTCATCTCCTAAAAAAAATTTACTTTTTATATAAAACTTTTTAATTATTGACAAAATGTGACATTCCACATTATTTTGAACAATTTCTTCCTACTTCACAATACCTACTATGCATTTGATCCTTATTTACACTTTCAGTTTCTCACACCACAGAGACAATATGATATTTACATGTGTGTCTGATTTATTTTACTTAAGACTAGCATCTCAAGGTGCACCCATTTAGCTGTAAATGTGGTGTAAATGTGCATTTAGCTGTAAATTTTCTTTATGGCCAGATAGTACTCTATTAAATTTTTTTTAAAAAACACATCTTTTTAACCTATACATTAGTTGACAGGCATTTGGGTTGTTTCCAAGATTCAATTATTATGGTGTTTCTATAAATCTGAGTGTACATATATCCTATGGTGTGATGCTTTTAGTTATTTTGGGAATATTCCTAGATGGGAAATGGTAGGGTCAAATGGGACTTCTAATCCTAGTTTTTGAGGAATCTGCACACTGGTTTCCATAGTGCTTACACTGCAACAGTGGACAAGGGTTCTTTTTCCCTATAGCCCCACCAGCATTTGTGGTTCACTGATTTCTAGCCCTTTTTTTGTGGAGTGAGATGGAATCTCTGTGTTGTTTTAATTTGCATTTCTTGAATGACCAGTAATGTTAAATTTTTCATATCCTTATTTGCCATCTATACTTCTCCATCTGGAGAAGTATCTATTCACTTCAGATGGCCATTTTTGAATTTGGCCTTTAAATTTGGAGTGTCTGATTTTTTTCAATTCTTTGCATGCTCTCAATATTAGTCCTTTGTCTGAGAAACAACTGGCTAAAATTTTTTCCCACTCCATGGGTTGTCTTTTCATTCTGTTGGTGATTTATTTTACTGTGCAAAAGCTTTTTAACAAGATGAGGTTCCAGTAAACATTTAACTTTGAAAAGTGAGGTCACTGTGTTTTCGGGAATAAATAAAAGCAGCCATTTATAATAAAACAATAATGAATTGTATAATTTATATCATTAATTTTTTATTTAACTTTTTTTTGAGACAGGGTCTCACTTTTTAGTTCAGGCTGACCCTGAGCTCACTATGTAGCCCAGGCAAGCCTCAAACTCAGCAATCCTCCTATTTCTACCTCCTGAGTGCTGGGATTACAGGTGTGATCCACCATGTCCAGCATTGTGGTATATGGTATTGATTGCTGGTGGGCATGAGACAACATGCCCAGCATTATATATGGTTACCAGGGATCCAACTCAGGACCTTGCACTTGCAAGGCAGGTGCTGGAACCACCAAGCTAAATCTCCGGCCCTATATCATTAAATTTATATTTTTTGTGAATATATAGTGTGTATATAACTTAGATGAGATTTGTATTCATTTTATTCAGGAGCTATTAAATCTGCTTTCACTTTGAAGCAAAGTCTGAAGATACAATAATTCCTCAAGTTTTGTTTGTTCAAGAGCTTGAGTAGCCAAAAGCATTTTTTTTTTTGAGACAGTGTCTCACTTTATAGTTCCAGCTGACCCTGAGCTCACTGGGTAGCCCAGGCAAGCCTCGAACTCAGCAGTCCTCCTGCCTCTGCCTCCTGAGTGCTAGGATTACAGACGTGAGCAATGACACCTGACATTGTGATGTGTGGTACTAACTGCTGGTGGGCATGAATCACCATGCCTGGTATTGTTGTATGTGGTTACCAGGATCGAACTCAGGACCTTGCGCTTGCTAGGCAGGCCCTAGAACCACTGAGCTAAAGCTCCAGCCCCAGAGCTCCTTTTTTAAACCTCCCTTAGTTCAGGCTTTCCTGAGCTATTGCTTCTCTTCTCCCATGCAGAACCTTCCACACCCCTTGTCTCTCCACAGTCCTCCACTGTGCAGCCCCTGCCAGTGCTGTGCATGCTAAGCATGACAGGGTGCATTATCCTTCTCAGAATGTTCAGAACCCAGATGAGGGGAGAGAATATAAGTGAAGGTGCTGACTTACGTTTGCATCTCAGAGTATTTATAGGCCAGATTCCACTGAGAGGACAGACAAACCTCCTCATCCCTCCTTGGGACACATAGCCTGGCTTGCAGTAATATGTGATCTCCTCCCCAGGCTCATAGAATGTTTTCAGTGGAGTAACAGTAGAAAAAGGCACATCATTTGGCTTGGGACAGGCTGAAATAGAGCACAGAGCAGGTAGTTATGAAATCTCTGTCACAAATTTAAATCCAGTTAGCCCATAAAAGAAAAATAGTTACTGCTACCAATGGTAGGCATAAGAAATCAAAATCCACACCAAATATTTCATGTATAATATCTCATCTAATTTCCCCAATAACCATTTGAAGTAGGCACTACTAGTGTAGGTCAAGATACTGAGGCAGAATAACTCACAGAGGGGCTTTAGTCATGCCAGTATTAAAAAGTTAGCATCAATTCAAACTATCTAGTACTTTAAAGTTAGCGCTATGGACTTCTGCTACATACTAAGGGATTGACTATATTATTTTTTCAAAAGCAAAAATTACTTACTCCGTCCTGCAATGGCAACGTGGCAGAGAAAACTTGAGAGCAAGATGAGCACTGGAGAAATCATTGTGAATGATTCACGCTGGCACTGCGAGGGTGGTTTCCCCCCACTAAAAAATAAGGTAGCTACTAAAAAAGCTTAAACATTAAACCACGTTTTGAGTGTACTTTTATCTTTGTAAATAGGAGATAACGTGTCACGACTGAAAGGAACTTTGAGATGTGCACTCTTTAATCATTTACTCCACTTGTGAGAGAGAGTCTGTTGTGAAATCTGTGGTAGTTGGCTTCTTTTCATCTTCTTTGGTAGATGACATTTTTCTTAATAGCATTAAGCAGTTCATTACTACATGCCATGCTGGATCAGCGGACTTCTCACTCTCCATCTGTTGTTCTCTGTGGGCTGTACTTGGATCACCAGAATAAAGCCAGAAGATCACCAGAAGACGACCCATGTTTTACTCACATCCTTATTATGTAAACTCAGGACAGTCACTTACTCTCTGTGCTTCCTTTTCTATAGTTCAAAGCTGATGCTCCAATTCTAAAATGTGTAATTCTGAAGAACATCTTAAAGAGGTACCCACCATCTTATTGCCCCAAACATATACTTGACATATTTTCTCACACAATCTTCTCATTTTCCTTTCATTCTTAGTAACAAGATCCTCCTAGTAGCTCTAGTCATGACCCTAGAGCTATCCTTGAATCCACAATATCATGCCATGTCAAATAAACTCAAACCCATGATCATCTCTTCATACCACATCTTAGATCTGTCAAGACAGATCTAGGTCTATTTTAGAAGCTGGGAATTTGATAAGAGACTCAAAGAAGAAAAGAAGTTAAGTATACAGAGAGAGAATGGGCCAATAATAATACTGCTGCTTGGGGGACCTTGAGGGGGACATCCAGGCCTCCATAGTTGTCTATCTAATGCATCATTTCCCCCTAAGAGACTAAATATACAAATGGATAAGGCTGATCTATATAGGAAAAGAGAAAATCCACAAAATCCAAAATCTCAGTAACAACCTGTCTAGAAAGCCAAACCACCACCTCTACTGCAAGTGGTCCAACTAGAGAAAGTGAGATTTGTTCCTGAGCAATCACAAAGGATGTCCCACCCTCATGTTTCCCATAACGATTACCAATCAGGGCATACATGAATCCTTCTTTTTAAATTACCTATTATAATATTTTCTGTGCTTTATTTTGAGCCTTTCCCAAACACAAGTGATGTGGGCTAACTGCCTTGCTTTGGCAAGCTCTGAATAAATTACTTCTGCTTGTTCTTATTTAGGTGCTCTTGGTTTATATCCATGGCTCTTAAAGTTCCTTGAGAGATAGCACTTGAGTATGTTCATGTCAGGCAGCAATTCTTAAACTGTGCTTCTAATGCACACTGTGTTCAATGATAAAAAGACAAGTGAATTGTCATCAAGATAAAATGACAGTGATCCTTCTCCTTTTGTCCTTCTCATTAGTTGGATAACTTCCAGATTCTACTTTATTGTGAAGAATTTTCTCCTTGGGTATAGAAGAAAGAACACTAATGAAGTCGAAAGAGACCAAGTTGTTCTCCATAATGATAATCTAAGGTTGATGGGAAAAGAGGCTGAGCCTCAGGAAGAGAAAATTTGGTGACAGAAAGTTGAAATTGAAAAGAGACTACTTCTTTCAGACACTACAGACTGAGTGATCAACATTAAGAGGATCTGTGACAGCAAGAAAGTTATTTAAAGACGTTCTCTAATATCTGTAACTCCTTCCATGAGGGAATTCTCTGGAAGGAAAAATGTTCTATATATTATTTTGAGTTTTACTTGGGTACTTGCAGTCATCAAAACTCATCAAACTAAACATTGAAGACCTATGCATTAACTTAATTGTATCTCAGTTGAGAAACAGCGCATTCTTCTTTTCTACAGTGATAGCAGTAAGCAGAGGAGAGATAAGAGAGTTCTCCCTTATGTTAGGCTGCCAACTAATGAATAATTTGGAATCACGGAATTAATAATTTGAAATTTTGAAATCACCAGAGATATTTATTTGGAAAGAACCTGGTAGACACCATCTGAATCAAATGATCAAGATAAAGACCATCGTTAATGGGACACAGGCATTGTGTCCTCTCCCATAAGGTGCAGCAAAAAGAACACAGTACAAATTCTGATTAAAAACAAAACAATCTGGAGGTATTATTAAATAATACATAGTATGAGTCCAAGACCAAGAGCACTGTGCAAAGTGAATGTCCTATAATCTTCAAAATGGAAAGACTATGAAAGGCAAAGAAAAGAAAGAGGAAATTTAAGAAAATAGAGTAAGTGGTATAAAATGTGATCCTTTTCCTACAGGGGGGCTAAAAGGCAAAATTCATATGGGTGTTTGTGGGTTATGTGTAGGAGATGAGCATGAGAATCTTTGCTTATAATCCCAGCACTCTGGAGGGTTGCAAGTTCAAGCCCAGCCTAGACAATTTAGCAAGACCGTGACACAAAATTTTACAAATAAAAATAAAGTTTGGAGTACATAGTTCAATGTGTGTGCCCTGACTCTTCAATCACAGTACTAGCAAAAAAAAAAAAAAAAGTAATATAGAGACATTTTTGTTCTATTTTTTTAACCTTTCTATGAAATTAAGATTAGTTTAAAATACAATGTAAAAAGGAAAATGAACATGTGCTTTTTTCGTGGTTTTCTTGAGAGTGCTTTCAATGGGATACTGTTTGGGGGTTGGGGGGCTGTTTCGGTACTGGAGATGGAACTCAGCACCTTGTGCATGCTGAGCACATACTCTATCACTGACCTGCACCACCTTCCTAAGAGGCTATTTTAAGTTTTAACCTCAAGTTTTATTTGCATCACCTCCTAAAAATCAATGCATATAAGTGAGTAGAATTCTCTCTGTTTTAAATTTCTCTCCATCTCTCTCAACTTTGACTCCTGGCTCTTCTTTGCCAGCTACTACTTTGGAAAATGATGTAAAACAACAGGTACAAGAAGATGAAGAAGCAACTCAATCAAACCTCGTCTAACGGGGAATCACATGCTCTTGTGGGTGTTTTTACTCTCTGGCTGGTAAAAATTGTCCTTTCTCCTTCAGTTAAATACAAAGACAGTAGAAGATAAGTTGTACAATTCATAAATCAGAAATGAGTCCCAAGTGCTTTGCTGCTTGAATGTGTCTGAGAACTACAAAATTTACACAAAACTCTTCCAAAATGCACATGGGTCTAATGAAAAGCCTTTTGGGGAGATGAGATGAAATTACACTGCTCAATTATCTCCATCTTCCAGTTTCTGACACATTGTTCTCCACAACTTTAGCTCCATGTAGTTGACATAGTGAGGCCCTCACCCATATTCTTCAACTCATACTCCACAAACTAACCCAGAATAATAACCAAGAACTGGCTGGTAAATGCTGTTTAATAATATTTAAAAGACACATTTAGATTTGCCACTGAATTTTAATTTGGCAGGGAAAATTGAAAAACTTCAGAAAAAAATTCAAGCAATTTTATTCTCTTGTTGGGGTTTATATCTATCATGTTACATTTTATCAGTATAAATAAGGGTATATAAACACTATGATTGAAAAACATACAGAAACAATTTCTCCCCAAGAAACATGAAGACTTATACTTGAAATTCTTAATTGCTTGATCCTTTCCTATCCTTCTTTGTAAATTAAATTACAGAAACCTGGACTCAGGGTCCAAAGTCTTATATTTCCAAAATAACATTGCTTAACATGTTTGAAACCTTTCTTATTTACCTCACAAGCAAAGACTTTGATCAAGTCATCAAACATTTAGCAACAGTTTAGACTGTCTTAAAAGTGACTTTTAATGCTGTCTTTTTCCAGATTGGAATTCTAGCCAGTACCCACCAACACGGCTTCAGTGGAAAGATGTGAGTGTCTGTGTTCCTACAATAATAAAACCTTTCAGGAGTTATGTATACATTCACAAAGGAGTAAGCAAGCATCTCCCGCGTGAGTGGGTATGGTTAACCATACTAGAAATGTACAGTCACCCTAGGTCAGCACTGAAACATCTTTGTGTAGATACAGGGATTCTCTGCTAATAAATAGCTTTTATCTTTAAAGAGCTAATAAATGTATACTGCATTTTTCATCTTTGTTGAGAGTAGTTATTCTAACCCTGGCTGTGCATCATGATCTCCCAATTCTTTTTTAAAAAGACCATACCTGGGGCACTAGTTGAGAACAATTGAAATAATTTCCGCAACTAGGCCCTTTATTCCAAGTAACTATAACTGATTAAATGCCACAATTCACTAATTCCATCTACCAGTGTATACCTAAGGCAAGTTCAACTCATAGGATTTCACCACATAAAATTCTCTCTTGCCAAAGGAAGACTACTTTCTATATTTTCTGCATTCTATAACTCATCTCTTGAAATTACCTCCTAGGTTTCATCAATGCATTCATTTATTTAAACACACTTTAAACTCTTTATGGTTAATAGAAATAAACAAGACTTCACTATTGTCTATTAGGGATACACAGTTTTCAAAACAACTGGTGGTACAAGGCTACAAATACAGTACATAATAGAAGAAACCATAAGGTGCCTGTGTTTCCCAGCTTGTGCAGATGTAGGGTTGGGAATGGAGAGAGCCCACACAGTTGCCAAACAAGAACACACAAACAGCATGATGTGCCCCAACAGCAACAGTTAAATGTTGCTGGTGAGGTATACATCAGGGGAGGCACAGCAGGAAGGGAGGCAGAAGGAGAGTGGGAACTAGACTACAAAGGCTTTTGCACATTATGTTAAGAAGGTGGAACTCATTTTGAGAGGAGTAAAAGGGAAGCAGTAGGCCAGGTTTCATTGTGAAAGGAATATTGACAGCAGCCTAGAAAACATATTGGGGATGAAAGAATAATATTTGGGGATAAAAATAGATTAGAAGAAGCAAAGCCATAGTAGGCACTGCACAAATTCATTTTCATCCATCACCACATAGACTTGCCTTCCATTCTTCTTTCTAAATCAGTCTTGTCTTTAGTAGTGTTGGTCAGTGGGAGCCATTTCTATAAAATGGAAAATACGATGAACTCCACTATAGACTGCTCACTTGAAGGATATTTGGAGATAAAGATCTCCCACCCCATGTGCAAAAAAAAAAAATCTACTGTACTAAAAAAAATGCAGTTTAGCAAAATACTAAGGACATTGCTCAGAAACTTGAGGGAATTACAATAGGCAGATTTGCCAATCCAGATGTTTAGGCCTGGCTTTTGACTGGATTTGGAGAAAAATGATCCCTATAGTTGTGATGTCAAGAGTATGGAGGAAAAGGTGAGCCACGTAGAAAAAAGTCAGAGTCTAATCCCCCATAGGATGACTCCATCAGAAAAAGAACAGCCTCAAACTATGAATCAGCATGGTGCCAGAGTGAAGAACAAAGGTTTTGATCACTGTGCGCTTGAGTTGAAATCTTGGCTCCCTCCAAGTATCACTGGCACCTTGGGCAAATAACATTCTATCATTATATTTTTTATCTCTGAAATGGGGATAAAAATAAGATTTCTAACAAAGGTTACTTTAAAGATTTAACTAGAATCCCCAGAGAATCTTTGCAAATTTCCTGGTTTAGAGTGAGCTCTCATGAAATCTAGGTCTTATCAACATTTTTTCCTATCATTAAGAGAAATACCTTAGAGAAATAACCAAAGTAGTTGTGTAAGCATACACAAATTATATAACCTAATAAATTTCAATGAGACTTAGTGAACTGGTGCCCATTTCTAGAAATGCAAAAGAAAAAAGACAAAAGGAAAGAGCTATGTTCCATACTCTACTGTCAAATATGAGTGAGGTTTTCTCAAGGTGGTGGAATATGGCTATGTTCCCCTCTTGCCTTTTTACAGTGTGGTACATTTTTGGTCTTGCTGTTTTTAAACATATTACAAATAAATAATTTGAAAAATCTAATAAAGGAAATACGCCTGCACAGAAAAGCACAACACAAAAGTAGGCATGTAGTTTGTGTGTGTCACAAGATTTTTATGCTTAAGGATATTGCTTCCCCAGCATTCGTTCCCATGGGCAGCAAAGCATAGGCCTTCCTTGTCTAGGAACTATAGAAAATAATATGGACACATCCCTGCAAGTCAGTGAGTTCATCATGTCAAACAACTGACAATGATAATCTAGAGCACAGCTGAGTCCTTCCAGGGTCAGCCTCTCCACCAGCTGGACCTTCTAAGCCCTCTGTCCAGTCTGGATAATGTTTGGATCTGGGATCAGCCCCAACTCTCTCCTTTTTCTTGCTTCACATCCCAAGGTAGGAACAGGTTCCAGACCAAAAAAAAAAAGGCTCTGACTCTTCTGAATACAGAGAATAAAACCCAAGACCTTATCTCAGGGTTTTACCTATTACTAACAAAACACTGAGAGAGATCCAGGGGAACAGCAGTATGATCTCACCACCAGAGACTGTAAAAGGGAAGGAGCATTGACAGATGAGACTCTGAGAAGTCTTCAGCAATGATCTGGTATAAAAGAGGCAGGCAGCGAAACTAGAAAGAATCCCTAAGGAGTTCTCTGATAAGCTCAGATTTTACAAGAAATTACAAGAAAGTGGGGAGATGGGGGAATAGTACAGGACATGAACTCCAAGTGCAATACAAACCAAGTATACAAAATGTCAGGAACCTTGCTGACTAAACTAAATCCATGCTGAGGTAAGGATTCCTGAAGATGAAGACTGTGTGTGATGGTACATCCTTACAATCATGGCACTTATGAGGCTGAGGCAGGAAGATCACTAGGAATTTGAGATCAACCTGGGCTACATAGTGAGTTCAAGTTCAGCCTGGACTATACAATGAAAACTTCT
>PVIC010031697.1:0-21155 GCA_004025085.1 Thryonomys swinderianus | reverse complement strand
CCAGCACTCGGGAGGCAGAGACAGGAGGATTGCTGAGTTCAAGGCTTGCCTGGGCTACATAGTGAGCTCAGAGCCAGCCTGAACTACAAAGTGAGACCCTGTCTCAAAAAAAAAAAAGACATGGAAGAAACTGAAATGTATGTTACTAAAAATAAATACAATTAAACTGAAAATCTGCTTATGGTGTTTTTCCACTTATATGACTTTTTTTTTTTTTTTCCTTTTGAGACAGGGTCTCGCTTTGTAGTTCAGGCTGGCCCTGAGCTCACTATGTAGCCCAGGCAAGCCTTGAACTCAGCAATCCTCCTGTCTCTGCCTCCCGAGTGCTGGGATTACAGGCGTGAGCCACCACGCCCGGCACTCTTATATGACATTTTGAAAAAGGCAAAATTATGGAGAAAGCAACTGACTAGTGGTTTTTAGGGAATAGAGGAAAAAGATGATAGAGTTCAGAGGACTGTTAGGACACTGAAACTATTCTGTATGATATTATAATGGGGAATATATTTTGGTATACATTTGCTCAAACCACAGAATACACAATATTAAGAATGAACCCTAATGTGAACTTTAGATATTGAGTTATAATGATATGATGCTGAGAGCTGGTAGTGGTTGAGTTTGTGAAAGTGCTAGGGCAGGTTGGCATATGGAAACTCATACCTATTGCTCAATTTTGATGCGAGCCTAAAATTAAAAAAAAAAACAACCAAAAAAGTCTATGCCTATTTCTGGGGCAGGATTCTTTATATTTATTTCTAAGAGATTTATCATTTTAGATTTTATGATTAGGTATATGATGCATCTTGAATTTTATGTTTGGTATTGTGGTTTGATACCACAATTTCCCTCCCTTCCCCTCTACCTGTGTGTAGGGAACAGGGAAGGTGGACACCATCAAAACCTTTGCAATTAAGTCCTAGTCTCCCAAGAGCCACAACAGCACAAGGCAAATTAATTAATAAATGGTAGCAAGCTCAGCGTTTGTCCTCTTTGCTACCTAGAGCAGTATTGATCAGCTCCAAAGCTTGGCTTCTTCTCTAAGTCTGGTTTCTGTCTATTAATTTCTGAGGTTTTCTCATAAGGAGTATCAGATATATCAGTAGGACAGAGAAAATCCTAAATTCAAAGACTTATAATCCAAGAGAGTATCAGATGATTCATAAGGTGGCAATAATTCTGAGTTTAGAAAGATCTTATCCTGATATAATCTTGCTTTTGAGCATCACAACATCACGTGACCATCAAGGCTTTAGAATGTCTTCCAACAGCTGTGTAGTTCAGGTTGGCCTTGACAATCCTCCTGCCTCAGCCTCCCGAGTGCTAGGATTATAGGTAGCTACACTATAGTAAGCCTGCTTTATTCGTTGAAAATTCTTGTCTATGATTGAAAAAACAACTTTATGTATATGTGTTGATCTTTTTTTAGAGTCTATTCTGTCCTGATAACTTATTTATTTATTGGTCCCCAGCCCATTGATTACTGTAGCTTTGAAGTAAGTTTTAAAATCAGATAGTATGAGTCATCTAACTTTTGTTTTTTAAAACGACTTTTTGGCTCTACTGGGAACCTCATTTGCATATAAGTTTTTTTGTTTGCTTTTTGTTTTTGAGACATGGTTTAGTTTTGAAGTTCAGGCTGGCCCTGAGCTCACTATGTAACCCAGGCAAGCCTTGAATTCAGCAATCCTCCTGCCTCTCCCTCCCAAGTGCTGGGATTACAGGAATGAGCCACTGTGCCAGGTTACATATAAGTTTTTAAAAAAATTCTGTTACAATTTTGATTTTAGACTGTATTCATTTTTTTTTTTTTTTGTGGTACCAAGGATCAAACTCAGGCCTTTGTGACTGTATTCACTCTTGACTCTGAAATTGGTTGGCACCATCCATGTTATCAAAGAATCTCTACTCTTACATCATTATTACCCTATATTTTCTTTAAAATTGTTTTTAAAACTTTGTCTTTTAGGGCCAGAGATTTAGCTCAATGCTTCTGGTGCCTGCCTAGCAAATGCAGGTCACCTGGTTCGATCTCCAGTAACCACATACAACAATACTGGGCAGGTTGACTCATGCCCACCAGAAATCAGTGCCACACACACCGCAAGGCTGGGCATGGTGGCTCACACCTGTAATCTCAGCACTTGGGAGGCAGAGGCAGGAGGATTGCCGAATTCCTGGCATATCTGGACTACATAGTGAGCTCAGGGCCAGCCTGAATTACAAAGTGAGGCCCTGTGTAAAAAAAAAAAAAATTGCCTTTTACCTAAGTGTATACATTTTGACCTCAGATACTTTCCTGAATGGCAGTATCCTATGCTCCTATGAGAAGTATACATTGCTATGCACATTTAGCATTATTCAGTTTTTAACTTGTTAATATACAAGGGTAAAGTAAGAATAACTGTTGTTTTATTTTACCCTTCTCTGATTAGCAATATATGTTCTTTTTTTCACTTTTCACCTTGGTAAATTGCCTATTCATAATCTTTGCCCAATTTCCCCTATTTGGTTTCTTTTCTTTATTTTACTGATTTGTAGAAATCTTATATTGTATTTATGAATCACTTGTATTTTAAGAGATAGAAAATATTTCAATCTTTTATTTACTAATCTTATTCTTGATATCATCAGGTTAAAAGAACAATTAACTGAGATAATAAAAGGCATTAGTTGTTTCATTATTATCCTGTTAGCTTCTTATTTTATCTCCATGTAGGTATATGATCAATTTGCAATCTACTTTTGGCTAAGGTATTAGGAAGAATACACTTTTATTTTTTGACACACAATTAACAACTAAGTACCTTATTTTTTTCTCAAAGTGGTACCATTTTTATTGTATATTAAGTTTCTGACTCTGAGTTTCCAATTCTATTGCATTGATTTTATGTTCTTGTGACAAAATTACCATATTTTACTAATCCTTTTGTTTCCAATAATTTTAGGTATTTTTGGACTTTTCTATGTTTATATAAACTTGGAGTAGATTTAAATTTCTTTGAAACATTAACTTGAATTTTCACTGAGATAACATCAAATTTGTATGTAATTTTGCCTATAGTTATATTACATTATTATATTCAAGTATATTGAAGTGCTTTGTATTTATACAGTTTTAATTAGACTTTTAAGGTTGTCTCTGTGTTTGTGTGCATCTGTGTGTGTCTGTGTGTGTTGGGTGGTACTGTGGATGAATCCAGGGCCTCATGAATGTCAGGCAAGGACTGTACCACTGAGCTATATCTCTAGACCAGTGGTGTTCTGGTTTGATTGTTAAGTCACATCCTAGGTAATTTGGAGTTGTACTACTCTACTGAATGGTAGAAAATTGGTAGTGAAAGTTACCATTGATTTTTACTGTTGATATTTTATTTAACTTTGCTGTACTGTTTTCTGGTACATGTATTTACTTATTGTTAATGCACTTGTATTTTCTAGAAGTATGATTATATCACAGATAATAATATTTTCATTTTTTCTCACTCCATCCTATACTTCTTACTTCTTTTTCTTTCCTCTTAATGTAGACCACAAACTGTAGGTAGGACCATGTAAGGCCATAGTGATAAGCTGAGCTTATTCTCATTTTAAAGTAAATACGTAGACTTTTATTCCATGAAGTGTGTGTGCATATTTATCCTTATCTGGAGTTCATATTTATCCTTTACCAAATCAAGAAAGTTCTATTTTGATTCTTAGTGTTACTTAGAATTTTAAATATTCAAAAAAATTGGTATTAACAAAATTCTTTCATAATTTTTAAAAAACCATTGAAATACACATAAAATTTACCATTTTAACTATTCTTTATATAGTTTAGTGTATTAATTATATTCACACATGGTCATGTAACCATCATCACCATCCATGCTAGCAATGAATCTTTACTCTTATATCATTATTATCCTATATTTTCTATGAAAATAGTTTTGTCAAAATTTGTCTTTCATATAAATGTATATATTTTGAATTTATTATTTCAGTATATGATATAAAATAGAAACCTACTTTTTTATTTCCTTATAACCATTTGTTCTAGCATTATTTACTTAACAGTCTTCCTGAATAATCTGAGATGTTATCTCTGTCATCTATCATTTTTTTGGAAGGAGATGCCATTATATTTTACTTATTTATTCATGTTGGTTTTAAAAATTTAAATTTAATTTATTGGTACATTATATATACACATCACAATTACACTCCACATTGAGAATTTGTGCCAGTATATAACTTAATTATCATTTTCCCCCTTCCCCTAACTCCCTACAACCCCTTGGCCCTATATACACAAGCTTTGTTTCCTTTTTATAACCATTGATTTTTTTTTTTGCTTTTTGAAACAGGGTCTCGCTTTGTAGTTCAGGCTGGCCCTGAGCTCACTATGGTGCCCAGGCAAGCCACCGCGAACTCAGCAATCCTCCTGTCTCTGCCTCCCGAGTGCTGGGATTACAGGCGTGAGCCACCACATCCGGCATTGTGGTATATGGCATTGATTGTTGGTGGGCGTGAGTCTCCACGCCCAGCATTATATGTGGGTGCCGGGATCGAACTCAGGACCTTGCGCTTGCGAGGCAGGCGCCGGAACCACTGAGCTAACCCTCCGGCCCTAACCATTGATTTTTTTCTTTTCCCTTCATTATTTACCCCTAAACCCCATTTCCCTTTGAATATTTACTATTTCACAATATTGATCATGCATTCTAGAACACATTTACAGCTTCAGTTTCTTATACCAGAGAAAAGATATGATGTTTACACATCTGTGGCCTATTTATTTCACTTATGAGTATGCTATTAGATACATCCATTTGAGTATAAATGACTCAACTTCATCATTCTTTATGGCAGAGTAATACTCCATTTTATTAAAAAAACCACATCTTCTTTATCCAGTCTAGTGTTGACGGGCATTTGGGTTATTTCCAAGATTTAGCTGTCACGAACTGAGCTGCTATAAACATGGGTGCATATATGTCACTGTGATATGAATCTTGTAATTCTTTTGTGTATATCCCCAACAGGATGTTTCTCTCATATGAGGGTCTTGTGATCTACCTCAAGGATAGGTCAGAAAATCCTTCCTAGGTTTCACAGAGTGGCGGAGGTCAGAGATACTATCCTGTCTCCCAAATGCCTTGAGTTCAAAATATTCACTGTATCCACGGCCAATTTGGGGATAGTGTATCCTGAACATGTCAGGAGCAATTCTACATAATTTTGGGGAAAATAATTTCCCCAAAATTAATTTCACAATTAAATTATGATTAGTTTTCCTGCCTGTGGCTACAGCATGTCAAGACATAACTCCATTTTTACCTCCGGTCACAACTAAAATCTCAACGGTCCAGTGATGCTGTGATGCTCCAGGGAAAACTTGCATCACGGAAGACCCCCTGAGGATGGACAAAGTCATAGTCAACAGAAGATGTTCATCTTCATAAATTCCTCATTGTTTTAGGATTATGCTCTCCTCTGAGTCATCTATTACTCCCAACATACCTAATAAAAGTGTGGTAGGTTTGGAGTTTTTCTTCTTTGCTGCCCAGAACAGCACTGATCAGGCCCAAGACTCAGTTTCTTCTCTATGTATTGTTTTCTGTCTTTATTAATTAATTTGCCTTGTGCTGTCATGGGTCACAGGAGACTAGGACTCACTGCAGGAGTTCTGGTAACATCCCCTTTCCCTGTACATAGAATCCCTTTATCTAGAATACAACCTCCTTGATTTTGTTACACTGAATTCACTGCTGAGTTTGGTTAGGTAATTTTTTAAATTGAATTCTTTATTGGTACATTTTATGTATATCTCACAATCACACATAACATTGGAGAATTTGTACCAGTATATGACACAAGTTAATTCTCATTTTTACCCATATCCCTCCCCATCCACACCTCCCCACCCCCTAGATACATGCTCTTTTATTTTCCTTCAGAATCATATTTATCCCTTCCCCTCATTACATTCCTACACCAAATTTCCTTTGGAAATTTTCCATTCTACAAAAACTGTCATACTTTCTAGAGCTCAATTACATCTACAGGTGCTCATATCAAAGAGAAGATCCAGTATTTGCCTATCTGTGGTCTATTTATTTCACTTATTAGTGTGTCCTCCAGGTGTATCCATTTGCACATAAATGAATGAATCTTGTCATTCTTTATGGCAGAATAATACTCCATTTATAAAAAACCGACATCTTCTTTATCCAGTCTCTGTGTCTGATGGGCAGACATCAGACACAGACACACAGACCTCTGTGTCTTGGTGGGCATTTGGGTTGTTTCCAGGATTGAGCTATCATGAACTGAGCTGCTATGAACAAGGGTATACATCTGTCTTTCCAATGTGATTTTTAAAATTCCTTTGGATATATTCCTAGCAGGGGGATGGCAGGGTCAAATGGGACCCGTAGTCCTAGTTTTCTGAGAAATCTCCACACAAATCTCCACAATGGTTGCACAAGTCTGCAATATCATCAATAGCCTTTGTCTACATAAACAACAGATTCACCAAAAGAGGAATTGGGGAGTCAATCCCTTTCACAATAGCACCCAGAAAAATGAATTATCTAGGAATCAACCTAACAAAGGAGGTGAAAGACCTCTACTCTGCAAACTGTAAGACTCTGAAAAATGAGATAGAAAAGGAGATCAGAAAGTGGAAAGACATCCCTTATTCCTGGGTAGGGAGAACCAACATTGTCAAAATGACTGTACTCCCACAATTACTATACAGATTCAATGCAATTCCAATTGAAATTCCAATGCTATACTTCACAGAGCTAGAGAATGTCATCCAAAAATTCATCTGGAACCACAAGAAACCTAGAATAGCAAATGCAATTCTAAGCAACCACGACATGGCAGGTAGTATTACAATCCCCAACTTAAAACTCTACTATTAAGCCACTGTGATAAAAACTGCATGATACTGGCAAAGTAACAGACCTGAGGACCAGTGGAATAGATTAGAAGATCCAGAAACAACCCCAGATACACTAAGCCACCTTATCTTTGACAAAGGAGCCAAACATCCTCAATGGAGGAAAGACAGCCTCTTTAACAAATGTTGCTGGAAAACCTGGGCTTTAACCTGCCAAAAACTAAAGCTAGACCTATCTCTTTCACTGTGTACAAAACTAAATTCACAATGGATTCGAGACTTAAACATTAAAACACAAACAGTAAACCTGCTGGAAAACAGGTTAGGTAAAACTCTTGGAGACATTGGCTTAGGCAGAGACTTTATGAATAAAACCTCTATAGCACAAAAACTAGCAGGAGAGTCAACAAATGGGATCTCATCCTACTGAAAAGCTTCTGTACAGCAAAAGAAGTCACTGGCACTGCTAAAAGACAACAACATGGGAAAAAATCTTTACTAGCTGTTTATCAGACAAAGGGCTATTATTTATAATATATAAAGAACTTAAATAGCTCAGCCTCCCCAAGTTTAAAGACCCAATTCAAAAATGGGCATCTGAAATGAACAGACACTTCTCAGAGGCAGAAGTCCAAACAGCTAAGAAGCATATGAAGAAATGTTCAACATCACTGGTCATTTGAGAGCTACAAATGAAAGCGACACTGAGATTCTATCTCACTCCACAAAGAATGGCCGCGATTACAAAATCAACAATAAATGCTGGCGAGGCTGTAGGGAGAAAGGAACCTTTCTCCAATTTTTTTTTTTTTTTTTTGATACAAGGTCTCACTTTGTAGTTCAGGCTGGTCCGGAGCTCACTATGTAGCCCAGGCTAGCCTCAAACTCAGTAATCCTCCTGCCTTTGCCTCCTGAGTGCTGAGATTATAGGTGTGAGTCATCACACCTGGCACTGTGGTATGTAACCACACCTGGTGTTGTTGTATGTGGCTACCAGGGACTGAACCAGGGACCTTGAGTTTGCTAGGCAGGTGCTGGAACCACTGAGCTAAATCTCTAACCCCCTCCCATTTAGGTAATGCTTTAAGTGTTATATTTGCAACAATGTTTCTAAGTGAAACTGGCCTATAACTTCTACTGTTCTTATCTGCTTAAATAAGACAAAAAATTATGTTTTTACAAGTGTTTCAGAATGAGCTGAACATCTTTTATTTCTCTTTATATTTTCTGAATCAGCATATAAGATATCTTTTACAAGACAGTTTAGTAGAATATGCCTATAAAGATATCTGGGGCTGCAGATTTTTGGATTCAATTATTCAATTTCTTTTTTACTTATTTTTATATTCAGATTTGTTATAGTATTTCTTCCTGCATCAAATTTAGCAGTTTACAGTTTTCTTGGTACTTTCTCATTTCATCTAGGTTTTTTTTTTTTTTTTTTTTTTTAGACAGAGTTTCGCTTTGTAGTTCGTGTTGTCTCTGAGCTCACTATGTAGCCCAGGCAAGCCTCGAACTCAGCAATCCTCCTGTCTCTCCACCTTCCGAGTGCTGGGATTACAGGCGTGAGCCACCACACCCGGCACTGTGGTATGTGGTACTGATTGCTGGTGGGCATGAGTCTTCATGCCCAGCATTGTATGTGGTTACCGGGGATCAAACTCAGGACTTTGTGCTTGTGAGGCAGGCGCCAGAAACACTGAACTAAATCTCTGGCCCTCATCTAAGTTTTAAATTATATTAATGTACAAAGTTGTTCCTAATTCTCTTTTAACAAAATTTGTTTGTACTTTATGCTTTTTTTTTCCTGAATTTTGCATTTATTTTTGTATTTTATGTTTCTGTATTTTTAATTTTTATTTCTCTCTTTTTCACTTGGCCAGTATTGTCAAAACTCTATTTTATTAATCTTATAACAATTAATTTTTGGTTTATTTGTTTTCTTTTATTTTTTTCTGAAATATCTGTTTTTTTCTTTTTGGCTTTATGTTTTGCTTTCTTCTTGTCTCTTCAGTCCTACTGTATAACCATCAACTTATTGAGTTGAATCTTTAGCTTATCATTTTTTTTTTAAAGATTCTGAAAACCCTCTCCCCTACTTTATTTCTGGAGAAGGGCAAAGGAAGAAGAGAAAATAAGGGACAGCTACATTGGAAGCAACACTAGCAACAATTTTAGGCCTTGGGTTTCCTCTCTGATCCATACAGGAAAACTTTTCTTCTTGAAGATTTGATTTTTCCCTAAAACAAGATCATTTTTCCACTGGTGTGAGAGAATAAAGAAACAAACTCAATGGCACCAAACTAGGCTTTAACACAGAATACAGGGCCAGGTTTATCCTTTCAAATGCAAAGTTTTACATTAAATATGTTTACAAATAATAATTCCTCTTGATCAAACCCTTCTCCTTCCTGTAATAGAAGCCCCAGGAATCCAGAGCATGTGCATTACTAATCAGACATACAACCCAGCTGCCCCTTCCAAACTGGAATCTGATTACTAATGGACTAGACTCAGGGCTGCCCCAAGGGAGAGAAGTGGTAACTATGCTCTCAGGGAGAATGGATACTGCGGATGCCTCCAGTCAAAGCGTCGAACGCTGTGCACTGGGTCCAGGATGACTTGCACACCCTGTTCACTGCACAGGTTCTGCCCACCGCGGACAGGAGAATCTTGGAACACCAGTCTCACTCGATGATGCCTCATGTCCGTACTCACATTAATTAGGGTAAATATCATCCCCATGACAATTGGAATAAAGATGAAATTGAGGGTAGTAACCTGCAGTAGGCAGCAGTCTTGGTCTGGTTTGGTATGAATATCTTCATATTGAATGGGTGGCTGCAATCGCCCATACACTTGCTCTTTAATCTAGGGGACTGGTTTTTGCACTTGAAGTTGAACTCCCACATTGGTTCCTGTCTGTTCCCAACAATCTTTCTGCACCAGAAAAGTAAGCATTTAGAATTCTTCAATGTGGTGGGGGTGCTTTCTGGAATCGCTGGGTTCTTGGAGATTCGAGCAGCAAATGGTTCATACATATGGTACAGAGATCAGATTGCACAGGCCTGGAGACAACGCAGTTTCTCCATGGACCCAGGTCGCAGGCGCAGAGGCAGAGAAGCATCCAGCATGTAGTGCCTTCGGTACAACCTGGTCCAAAAGGCAGCAGTGCAAGTGACAGTCCAGGCATTCTTACAAATCAGGGATCAGGGCCGGAGATTTAGCTCAGAGGTTCTAGTGCCTGCCTTGCAAGCACAAGGTCCTGAGTTCAATCCCGGTAACCACATACAATGCTGGGCGTGGTGACTCACACCCACCAGCCATCAATACCACATACCACAGTGCCGGGCGTGGTGGCTCACGCCTATAATCCCAGCACTCAGAAGGCAGAGGCAGGAGGATTGCTGAGTTCGAGGCTTGCCTGGGCTCCATAGTGAGCTCAGTGCCAGCCTGAACTACAAAGCGAGACCCTGTCTCAAAAAAAAAAAAAAAAAATCAGGGAAAAGTTCACAATGTCTTTGGGACGGATGTCTTTGGGATGGCAAGAGCCAAATATCCATGGGATTCTCTTCTCTCCCAGCCCTGTCCAGGTCTTTGTGTACCTTGCTTTTCTTTTTTCTGGAGACAGTTCTCTCGTGGATGTTTTCCTTCCGGGCGTCCATCTCATCACTACCATCAGTGATGCCACTGGGTTCAACAGCCCCTGAAAGAGCTTCCTCTGCAGGAACCTTCCAAGCCACAAAGAGATTTCACTTCCTGCTGAACAGCGTTGGCCACGGCTTTCTTGACCCATCCAGACCGCACCACTGCCGGATCTGAGTTGGCATAATCTGCTACAGTCACTTGACCGGAGCAGGCGTCATGGGCCCGGAACTTGAGCCGCTTTCCTCTCTTGGGCATGGTTATCGTGTCGCAGCGAGGCCGGCTTAGAGGACCCGGGCCCCGGGCCATGTCTTGAGCCAAATAGCCGGAGCTGGGAGCCAAGGCCAGCTCTTCCCGGCCGCTCGGCCATCCCGCACCGAGGTCACAGCTCTCGCGATCTAGCTCATCATTTTGATATTTGTCTCCTGGTAAATATACGGCAAAGCTATGAAATTTATTCAAGTATGGATCCTCTAACATTAACATAATTTGTAGATAAACATTAACATAATTTTGTGTGTCACAAAATTTGGACTTACAGTATCTTTATTATCTTTCATTTAAAAATTTTTTTTATTTCACCAAAGATTTCTTCAGTAAAATACTAATTATATGGAGATTTTAATTATATGAGATTTCTAATTATATGAGATCTTTAACAAGGCACCCTATTATTTTTGACTTAAAATTTTATTGGATTATGAACAGAGCCAAGTCTGTAATATATTGATTATTTTAAATTTGTTTACTTTCTATGGCCTATCACATCTTGAATTTTTGTTAATATTCTAAGTATGCAAGGGTAGAATAATTGTTGTTCTATTACAGTTTACCTTTTTTAACAAATGATTTTAGAATAAGGAAATGTATGTAGTTTATGCACATTCTTGAACATCGTGAAACAGATTACTTTCATCTTTATACATTTAAAATTCATATTCAGTTAGTAAAACGAAATTTTGAACCATTACGGGATGTTGTTCTCAGTGAAGTAAACACATAGCTCTAAATATCAAACATATTGTTTCCTCAGTTGGTCTTTGGAAAAATCCTAAGGCAAGTTGGCAATGAATACATGGTTTAGTTTATCGGCTCATTTTTTGGGAAGGACTTTACTCCCTCCATCTCCACACTGTGCTGCTTACTTCTTGTCAGCTGCACACAGCAGAAACTAGGTGGTATCCACATAACTTCTTATTTAACATAAATGACTTTTATGGGTAATAAAAATAATGAGACTACTTTGGGGGGTGGTGAATTTGATTATCTGAGAAACTTTTGTTCAACAGAACCTGAGATGAGTTAGATGAACCAAAAACAAAACAAAAACCCCCCAAAAACCAAAAAAACAAAAACTTCTTATATATCAACAACATTTGTATCCTTTGACCAACAGATCCCCATTTCCTTCTCCTTCTGCTAACTCACAGCCCTTAATAACAACCATTCTGCTTTGTGCTTCTATGAATTAAACTTTTAGCTTTCAGACAGAAGTGAGATCATGTGATATTTGTCTTTCTGTGCTTGGCTTATTTTTCTTAGGCATAATTCTCTTCAGATTCATCTATATTGTCACAAATGATAGAATATCCTGGGGGTTGAACCGAGGAAATGCTGACCTACCCTCTACCCCACACACTTCCTTTTGCATTTTACTTTTAAGACAGAATTTTGGCAAATTGCTCAAGCTGGACTTGAATTTGGGATTCTCCTGTCTTAGCTTCCTGGGTAGCTGTGATTATAGTTATGTGCTCTACCATTTTTGTCTTTAAAGGCTAAATAGTATTCCATTGTGTATATATAATAGATTTTTAAAATCTCCTGATGCAGAATTTTTAAGTTGAATACTTAGAGTATATAGTGTAACCTTTCTCAGTTTCTCCTTTGAAGTCTTAAACTTTACATCAAAGAATGCACTGAGCCAGAGGGGACAAGTAACCTTTAGTACATCACTGATACTTTCTATAGAGTTAAGGCCCTGTGAATCTTGTAGTTTTTCTCTTGCCAAAAGACCCTTCAGGATTTAGACCGTTGCCTTTTTCAAAACCAAGGCGATCTGTTGCTTGTGGCTGTTCTAGTCCCTCTCTCCCTTTCTTACACTGGTTTTCTTAGAGTCAATACTAAAAGCAAAGTAATAAAGTTACAAAAAAGAATTTCACTAGTTCTGGAAAACCTCGTCAATTCAATGTCTTTTTGGGAAGTTACTGAATTTTTTTCAGGGATATAAAAATCAGTTTTTATATGAAAGTTGCATGCACAGCTCAGTATCACTGTCTTCCTTCCCTAAAGTTTCCCCATTTAAATTCCATTATGGCCATGAGTCAGGACATCATCTTAGATTTAGCTCCCACTGAATACTAGAAAGTCCATGCTTCTCTGTGACCTTCAGGGTATTTTGAATCCCTGAGCTCTTATATGAATTGATTCTTGGTGGAGGAAGGGAGGAAGGAAACACAGTTCAGTGCCTCATTAACTTCTGTGTTCCAGCTTGGACCTAAGTCTGAGGCTCTAGGAAATCTTCCCTGTTGGTTATGAGTCAGAGCGACAATCACAATTGTGACAGAAATTGCTTGATGGGGCCTGGGCTGAGCTCCTGTCCTTAGGAGAGAGGTTCTACTGCTCCCCTATGCACAGGAAGAAACAGACAACAGCTACATCCTTGCTTTCTTTCTGTCCTTAAAACTCAGTTCAGTATTCCTTTGTGATATATATCACTTCACCTACCAGCTGTGAGGGCAGGAAGAAAAGCAATTAAGGGCATTATTAATAACCAAGTTCCTGCTGAGGAGGGTCAGGCTGCAGCAGGTTTTGACAAAGCAACAGTAATTCTATTACCAACAGAGTTAAGAAAAGTAGATAGTTCAATATCTTAGAGCTATATTTGGGCTTATTTTCTCTTAGTTCTATGTATCCTTACTGAAAGTGAACACTCTACACTTGATCTTAGCCAAAAGGCCGAGAAGCGATAAAAAGTGAACATTCTAGAGGTGATTAAAAACTAGCCTTTCTCTGAGTTTTGAACTTGTTAGAGTTCGGTAAACTTCGGAAGCTGCAGCAATGAATTAGAAAATGTACCTGTACTTTTACAGAAGAGAAGAGAAAGAACTGTATTACTTTGTATTATTAGCTGTGGATAGTAGAATTTCCTGAGTTTCACTGATATCTAAGGAAAAATCATAATTATGTAATAATAGATGTCTAGATGTCTCCCCAAAGTTTCATGTGCTCATAGGTGGCGCTATTGGGAAGTGACTGGTCATGGGGATGTGATTAGTCTACTGAAAATTTATAATTAAATATGATGGGTGGGAGGTAAAGCTTGGTTGGAGGAAGTGGGTCACTGGGGATGAAAGGGTATATCTCCCTGTCCTCCCTTGCCTCTACTTCTTGCCTGCCATACCAGGAGCAGCCCTCCTCTACCATGGTATTGCTTTGAAGCCATGAGTGGAAAACTCTGCAAACTCTGAGTCAAAATAAGCCCTTCCTCTCTTAAACTGTTAGTGTTGAATATTGTGTCCCAGGGATAAAAATGTAATGGAGACAAATGCCCTTTGGGCAATCTTTTTTTTTTTTTTTTTTTTGAGACAGGGTCTCGCTCTTTGTAGTTCAGGCTGGCTCTGAGCTCACTATGTAGCCCAGGCAAGTCTCGAACTCAGCAGTCCTCCTGCCTCTGCCTCCCGAGTGCTGGGATTACAGGCATGAGCCACCACGCCCGGCCTCTTTGGCAATTTTGAAGCTTAATCTGTTTGTGGAGTGTGGATGGGATGAAGGAGTTGGGCCTATGCCAGTACAGTGACTGGTGAGTGACTTCAGTTCATTTAGTTACTTGTTCAGGAAAAGCAGACTTCAAGGGAACTCAGTGTCACTGCCATTAGAAACCAGGTAAGAAGAACTGGGGGGTGTAGCTCAGTGGTGCGCAAAGTCCTGAGGTCTATCCCTGGTACTGGAAAAAATAAAAAGCCAGATATGTAGTAACTTCTCCATGAAATTCTTTCAGTGGAAAATACTTAAAATTCCACTTCATGGTGTTTCATGGGCAGCAGTCTCAAGAGCACACAACTCAAGAGCATTTTACATTTTAAAAAGTACTTAATTTTCCTGCTGTTGTTGATGTAAGTTGTTATCTATCAATATTTATCACCTTAGAAATTAGCACTGAAAAATTTAGTAAGTATAAGTTAATTCATTTAAAAATAATACTAGACTCATTGCATATCAATATAATTAACACATTTTAATGAAAGTTAACTGTAGTTTCCAAAGTAAAAACCTCATTTTATTTACATTTTTTGGCAGTTTCTTTCATATTGTGACTCACTAGAAGACAGTTGAGGTTTTTCATATTTGCTTTGCCATCGATCTATTGTGTTATGATGCTTCTGAAAGAGCTACGCCGTGGTAATTTCGAACCCCGTGTGTGAAAGTGCCTTGAAGATAATATAGCACCGGTGACATGCTAGACAAGGCTGCCGAATCAGAAAGCAATAGGACATTCCTCCTTTGAGGCTCATCACTTCACTCTGACTCAGACACATCCCGAACTCAGCCCACCCAAAAATAAAATATTTGTTTCCCTACACGAACTTTGAGAAATAACGTTCTCACAGAAACTTGTATAAAAAGGTCCATAGTTTCACTGAGTATTAATACAAACCCGGCTCCATGCTTGACAGCCTTTCCACAGAGTCCAGAATTAGCTGAGTACACTGAAGATGATTCTATCTTACATTTAAAAAGAATTTTTATTACACTCCTAAAATTTAATCTTTATATTTTTAGGAAGTAAATATTCTGATGTTCATAGAGATTAATGGGCAGATGCCTGCCAAACGCCACACCGTCTGCTAAGTGATGAAACTGGGGAATCCCACCCAGGTTTTCTGACCCTAAACCTTATAGCTTTGTTGATTACACTACTACGTCATTGGGTGCTGGTTCTCATAGTCAGGAGGCTCTAAAGACGTGTCTCATATGGAGCTAAGGGAAGACAAAAAGTCATGTTTGGAAAAGTTTTAACTTGTCTGCCAGCTGGCATAGCTATGGTAGTTGAAGTAAAATAAATAAAAATAAGTAGAAAGGAGAGGGGAAGCACAATTCTTTTGTCTTGCTTATTACCTTAATATTTTGGGCCAGATCCCTGCTCAGTTCTGCACATTGGCATGCTAATCACTCAGGGAGTGTCTGTATTACAAGGTTTGTTAACCCTAAATTTAACTGGGCTATCTTATCTGCCTTCAAGATTGAGGTATTAAAGATAAGAGAAAAGTAACTTTCAGAGATTCTCAGTTGCCAGTTTGCAGAGTTTCCAGTTCTAGACCTCCCTGGAGAGATGTCTGGAAGTCTCCAAACCTACAAACACCTCAGGTTCCAGGAAAAGTACAGCACTGCAGACCACCCCATGACAAGATTCTTCTCCCCAAGAAGGACCAGTTACATCATGTTGGCAACCAAGGTAGCCCCCCTTTCAGCAAGGACCGTCCTGGGAATTGAGTTGGCCCTCAAGCCATGAGGATATTCTGAAGTGCAAAACTAGGATAGAGATGATGATCAACCAGATCCTGGCCCATCCCAGCTAACCCTTAAAACCTGGACTTGTGCTTTTGTGAGTGGGCCAGTCTGAACCCTGGCCTTGGGGCGAGCCCCTTCCAGTTTCTCGAGCTGGAGCTCTTTTTCTAGTCTTCCTTGCTTTGTGACTTTGTCTAATAAATCTTTCTGTGCCTCACACTGATGAATCATGAAATTCTTTTTCTGTTACTGTCGTCAGTGAGCTTACTATGCTACTCTGTGAGGGGGTCAAGTTGAGGCCCTATCTCCTCTTTGAGGGACTTTCCTCAGACTTTATCCAGTGGCAGGAGCTACAGCCTATAGGGATATAGCCTATAGGGACAAATAATCTCCTGGGAGATGGAATGGGAAAATGCAGGATACTAGAGGGTTGGTAGCCATGGAAGATGAGGATCCTTGAATCAAATTTTTCTCCTTCAAATTTTATTCAGCTTCATCCCCGGCTATAATATGGTTTCTTCAGAAACCTCTGACAAAGAACATGATAGAAAATTAACATTACAGTCTGTGAATGCCCCCAAATAAAGTTGAAGGTTTTCCTTCGTGTAAAGTGTCACCCAAGGTCATCATAAGTGATTCATTTAGTATAGTTGCTAGCAAGTGCCAGAATGCGGACGATACAACATCACTCATGGAGTCTTTCATTTCTTCTCAGATGGCATCTGCTGTTTTCCCAAACAACACCCAGGAACAAGCAGTTTATTTCGACAGTGTGGGTTACTCTGATGATGGCCTGTTCTCCAACGAAGCACACTCTGAGTGAGAGGGCTGCGTGAGTCCTGATGGCTTTCAGGTCAAGACCAGCATCATGACTGCTCTAACTGGCAATGTCATTTATCTGAATAAATGGCAGCAGGTAGAAGGAACAGGAGAGGTTTGAAGGGGAACACAGGTGGGCTTTGTATCTGAGCCTGACAGACTTTGGAATTATTTCTGACAGTGGGAAGAACCACTGGCCCTTTGACTAAAGTCTTGTCATACTGTCTGAAGGTAATGTTGACATGTTTGTGATAGCTCTTTTCATTTACCTAGGAAAGCACTAATATCCATAATTAGCCTTTAATTATTCAGAATGCAGCTTATCTTCTTTTATCTCTCTTACTGTCCAGCTTTTGACAGTTTCCATACTGAGTAGCCAAAGTCAAATATGTCTATCTCACTACTCCCTGAAGCCCCTGGTGGGGGGGGGGCAGGTCACATACCTTGGAAACCACAAATGCCTATAATTGGACTGTGATTATAAGCATGTGGCTTATCTTTCTTTCTCTTTCCTACTGTCCAGCTTCTGATAGCACTCCTACCGAGGAGCCAAAATCAGGTAAGTCCATCTTACTACTTCCTAATAATCCCAGAAAAAGGACCTGTAGGTCAAGAAACTACAACTATTGCACAAAACAGCATTGAGTCTACTGTTGTGTTATATTACAGGTTAATTTTGTCCCAAACAAACAACATTGTTCAGTGATACAGTATGTGAAGGCATAGAAAGCAAGAGCTTATTGAGACACTTCATGTCTAGTAGAAGGACCTCAGTGATGAGATGTTTGCAGCTGGGGATACAGTGGGCTCAGCTGTGGGTACAGCATGGGTAAGTGAGAATTTGCAGCTAAGGAACAGGGTGTGGATCAATGAACAGAAATTACTAAGGGCAGCAAGCTGGGCCCTGCGGTAGGGGGAGAGTCTAGGTAAGCTCAGCTAACAGATTCTTGCTAGAAATAGGCCAGAATGATCGTGTGAGGGATGGAAGAGGATGAGGAACCCGAGCAGGTATCTGAGGGGAGCACTTATCAAGGGGAAGAATTCTTAGTTAACTGACATAAGTTTTTGCTGAAACTGAATTTTATAAGGGAGCACACAAATGATCCTAGATGGCTCAAAAGACTGATTACAGTTTGATCAAGAGAAGAATCATTGTCTCCCCCCACACTTTTTATTGAGTCTCTCATCTTCACAGAAATTTGGTCTGAATTATCAAAGCACTCTTTCTAGTGCTGATGACTAACAACCAGACTCAGTTTCTTTTTCTTCCTATCCATTAAAACTGATCTAGGCACCTTGGACTTCTGGATTCCAATCAACAAATAGAAAAGCAAGGACTGTATTGGCCTACCTGACCATCCTCCATCGAACCCTACCTCATGCCACAACGCTTTGTAGCAGTTTGGTTTGAAGTCCTACTTACCACCATCTCTCCCTTCTGAGACCTGGGACTCAGTCCAAATTCTATGGTATGTGGTACAAATAGGCAGCATTAGTGCAAGTGATATTTTTGGAATAATAATCTGTTATCAAAAACTAAAGGCAGGATGTAAATTAGCAGCAAATTAGACCAGTTGGATACTATATTGGCCTCAACTTGCAAGGAATTGTGCCAAGACTACTATTTACAGACAATTTGAACAAGGAATATACACTGAAACCCTGTTTGGAGCCAAGCCCTGTGCTAAGTGCTTTACACACATGATCTCATTTGTGACTAAAGTAATTCTCTTTTTAGGAGCTCTTCATGATACCCATACTTTCCTGTTGTATCATCTCTCACCATTGGTCACTAAATAGTTATTCTTGAGATAACTTGTTTTGGTATCAGCTTCTAAACATTAAATTTTAACTAGGCACCTGCCACATAACAGGTTCTCAAAAATTTTGTCAAATGAATAAATGGCTGTGTTCTAGTTAGGATTATAGTTAGATTAATAAAAATAAAACTATGGAATTCCAGGAAAAGCCAAATAACTAGGATATAGAAAAAGGCTAACAGGGCAGTTCCTGGAACCTTGGCAACTCTGTTATTTCTCAAAAGCCTGGTCTTTAATGTGATCAATTCCACTGACTATGCTGTGGCTCTCTGTTTAGATTGTTAAGAGAAATTATGATTGGCCTAGCTTAGGTCAAGTGTCTACTTTTGGTCCAATCAGCTATGATCAGAAGGGTGAAGTTATGTAGTAGGTCAATCGAAAAAGTTCTCCACTTGTGAAAAAGAAAAAGTGGGTTACTGAAGGCTAAGGATACAGGATAGAAGGAAGAATGTGACATTATGTGCAGATATATTTTGAAAAAAATATGCAATGTCATGCTTTCTGGATGCCAGGGTTGAAGTTTCAGATTTAACACTTTCTGTGCGATCCCAGGCAGATTTATCTGTGATTCAATATTCTTAACTACAAAGTGAGCACCATAATCATATTATCTATGTAGATTATGAGCTTTAAAAGAGACAATGCACCTAAAACACTGCAGGGCCTGATGTTCAAAACCTGCAACTGGTTATTAGCTAGTATCATTTAGCAAAGGAAGTTAAGGAAGTTCCATTTAAAAAACCCCACTGAGAGCCAGAGATTTAGCTCAGTGGTTCTAGCGCCTGCCTCGCAAGTGCAAGGTCCTGGGTTTGATCCCAGTAACCACATACAATGCTGGGTGTGGTGACTCACGCCCACCTGCAATCAACACCACATACCATAGTGCAGGCGTGGTGGCTCAAGTTTGTAATCCCAGCACTCAGGAGGCAGAGGCAGGAGGATTGCTGAGTTCAAGGCTTGCCTGGGCTACATAGTGAGCTCAGGGCCAGCCTGAACTACAAAGTGAGACCCTGTCTCAAAAAAAAAAAAAAAAATCCCAGTTAATTTGAGAAGGAGAAGGGGAGGGAGAGGAGAGGCTAGGAGAAGGGGAGGGAGAGAAGAGGCTAGGAGAAGGGGAGGGAGACTGCAAGGGAAAGGAGAGGGAGAACATGGCTTAGTATGAAAAATTTCAGCTTTGAGGAAATATGGTTTCACTATGTCAAAAAAGGTGGAATAATTTGAGTCTCAGTTTTGACCATTTTTAAATTAAGATGGCAAAGCAAGCAAATTTAACATCAATTTCCAGATAAACCTTTAAAAATCGTCTTTTTTGTACTTGCTAATTCCACTGGCTTTGAAGTCCAGAAATTGGGCAGAGAAGGCAACTGGATATACTTATGAGTTTATTTAAATCAAAGGTCATTGACTTTTTTCTGCATTTAGCAAAACGTTATAACCTGAATCACATATGACAAATTGGTTCTGATTCTAATCCTCCAAAACACAAATATGAATGCCATGATCACAAATGCTGAAATTCCAAAGGATGCAATATCCTACGGTCTAAAATATAGAAAACCATGATCCTGAAATATTAAAATCCTGAATGTTAAAATCCTCCAACTATAATTTTCACTGGGAAAAGGCTGTAAAAAAGGGATAGAAGGGCAGGATTTAGCTCAAGTAGTATTGCGCATACTTTGGAAGCACAAGGGCCTGAATTCAGTCCCTGGTATGGCCAAAAAATAAAAAATAAAAAAAAAATAAAAAAGGATAGAAAACTAAATTCTGGGAGAAAGGAGAGGTGCACTCTAATTTATATGCAAATTAACTACATCATCTTAGGTGGGATATTAAGGGAAAAGAAAAACTAATTATTATTGATTCTATAAAAAGAGATAACCTCTTCACTGTAACAACTGAGCAGTAACTAGACTTTCAAATGGACTGCACATACAAAATTTGTGCACCTCGATTATTCTTCCAGTAGAAATTCAGTGACTGTCTTAAAGATTGTGCTAATGAAAACATAGATGAAATGTTCTTACTGTAAATTAGTATACTTCACATTTTTATTTGATGCCATGTATTTTCATTTGATGTTTTGTGTTACTGATTTCCTTATTAGAAAAAGCCCTCAAGCATGGTGCTGACCTTTTGCATAGTGTTCCTCAGCGCAAGATGTTATGTGCCTTAGGAGAGAATGTGTTAGGTAAACATTGCTCAGGCGGGAGTTTCAATACTGTTGGCTATGATTTCAAGGTGTATGAATCAACAGTATATATTAAATAAGATGTCTTTAAACCGAACCATATGTAAAATGAAATTATGTTTGATTCACTGATGAAAATGTGAACAAAAGTCTTGCAAAAACTTAAGCTTGCATTTCATTCAGGAGCAAAGGTTAGTGTTGGCTAATTCTGTGTTTGTGGTAACTTTTTAGAACATTACTGCAAATAATAACATATATCTGGAGGTTTATATTCCTACAAGTG
>PVIC010031696.1:0-21139 GCA_004025085.1 Thryonomys swinderianus | reverse complement strand
TTTTTTTTTTTTTTTGAAACAGGGTCTCGCTTTGTAGTTCAGGCTGGCCCTGAGCTCACTATGTAGTTCAGGCTAGCCTTGAACTCAGCAATCCTCCTGCCTCTGCCTCCCGAGTGCTGGGATGACAGGCGTGAGCCACCACGCCCGGCGGTATGTGGTATTGATTGCTGGTGAGTGTGAATCTCCACGCCCAGCATTGTATGTGGTTACTGGGGATCGAACTCAGGACCTTGCGCTTGCGAGGCAGGCGCCGGAACCACTGAGCTAACCCACCAGCCCCTACATTGGCCATTTTGAGACATAAACCACATAAAAAATGTCTTAAAGTTCTACTTTAGATGACCATAATTAGATCCTCTAAAGCTACCCTACCATGCACACCTAAAAAGAGAGTATAACTAATGCAAACTACTACACAAGGATTATAAAGTTTCACCCCTGCAGGAGAAACGGGATCATCTAGTAAGAATTAGAAAAGCCACAAGGTAAGCTACATATACTTGGCTATTCTCCAATACAGTCAGTAGTACAGGGACAGATGGGGTTTCACTCTGGAAATGTGCCTTGAAATAAAAACAACTTTGGAATTTAGAGACAAAGACTCTTCTTGGTAGCTACTTAGCAACAGGAATCCCCTTTAGAATGAACTAATTTGGATGCCATTCATATCTCTACAAGATTTTGAATAAAAAAAAATAGGTCTTGAAAAGAAACAGGGGCAGGGTAGAGGGGTTCTGGATCAGATAAAATTTACATCTGCTGTGTCCACAGTTCCACACCCTGGGTCTATCCTGACTGGAACATTCCACCAGACCAGATGGGTTAGACTCATGTTGTTGCTGAAGGAAATGTTGAGCTAGAAGCCAGCCCACGGAGCATTCCAGGAAAGATATATTTCTCAAAATTCTCAGGGAATAATTTTTATTACTTCCCAGGTAATTAAAAATCTATCTCAAATGGTATGCAGAGTTGTTATTTATTCATTAATCTAATCTGCTGCCTTTAGATCTGGAAATGAAAATTAATTACAGTCTAATCTCTCAAGAGACTGTTTACTTCCCAAGCAGGTCAGCTTTGCCTCTCGTAGATAAAGGAATGAAATCCAGTCTTTGGAAGATGAGGCAGGAAGGGAAAGAAAAGTAGGAGCCTATAGGATTAGAGGTCCAGCAGATGGATGAAAACAGTCCCAGAAGGCTGAGGAAGCCTTTTTCTGGGATCACCATTCTGGGAAGCAAATTCTGTTAGTCATTAACACAACTGTAATCAGATGATAAGACTTTTTCTTTCCTTTTTTTAAATGATTTTCTTAAAATATCCCTAACTGATTGCAGCAGACCCAACTGAGGGGGAAAAATCATGATGAATGCAACAGAAAGAACAATGAGGAATTTTTTGGAAATTGTAAGCCAACATCTTCTCTCTTCCTCATCCATCAAAAGAAAACAACCTAGATCAGCATTTTCCCAGTTTTCCCATTTGGAAAATTCAGCATTAAAACCAGATAGGTTTCTTCACCTCAAGATTTCTTAGCACCTTTAAACTTCTAAAGTGCAGTGTGAAGAAGTACTTAGTATGATGGACCTACAGAGCTAGGTCTAAAAGAATGAACTTAATGTAATACCCTTTGAGGAAAAAAAAAGCTGATCATTGTCAGAAAAACATTTTTTTTTTTTACTGTTTTACACAGTAGAAAACACAATGGGAATTAACATGTTTTTGCCAGCCAGCTTAAGGCACCAGTGGTACATGGATGACAGCCCCCTAGGGTGGCTTTTTATTAGTAGAAAGGCTAGAGAAGTGATTATGTTCATTTGTACCATGAGTGGTACAAGCCACCCAAAGGGACAGTCATGCATGTATTATGGATGGTTACACTGTTGCCAGTGAGACAGGAATTATGGACCTGTCATGAATGCATTTACCCTTCTGTCATTGATTTATCACATATACAGTATAGGATGCCAATGACTTCAATGAACCTGTTTTTGCATCTATTAAATAAAGTAGCAGAGAGGGTTCCTAAAATTCAGTGCAGCTGATGACTTACTGATTTGGGAAATGAAGATGGGATATGGGGTTATTTGCATATCAGATGTTAGTTTACTGAGAGGGGGGAAAAAAAAGGAGACACTTTGGATTTTAATGTCTTCCCCTTAATCTGATTATTATAGACAAAAGGACAGGAATGGGGAGCAAACGTGTGCAAGAAAAGGAAATCATAATAAAAGAGAAATGCAAATTTATAACAACATTCACTATTGTGAACTCAAAGAACCATGTACTGTAGTACATGATTCAAACCATGATGCTTCAGAGTGAAAAGGTGAATATACCAGATGGGATAACAGAATGTGTACAACTCTAGTATGAAGAAGCAAAGTGGGATAAATGGTTCCCCTATAGTCAATCTCAATTTTCAGACTAGCAAGAAATACAAGAAAGTTTAAAAAGAAAGAGAACTCAGCTGGTGGTGTATGCCTGTTACTCTATCACCAAGGTTAAGGCAGGAGGGATCACACGTTTGAGCCCAGCCTGGGGAACTTAGTGACTTAGCAAAACCTCACAAAAAGATAAAAAATGATGGGGGGCATAGCTCAGTGCAAAGGTCCTGGGTTTTTATTGCCAGTGCTACAAAAACAAACAAAAGGCAAAGCAACACAAAACAATCCTTCAAAAACCCAAGTTAAAAGGAAATCACTTCTTATGCCCTTCTCACATGCCAAGCATGTTTTACTTAATATGACAACTCATATTTATTGATGGTTTACTGTCTGTCAGATTCTAGTCTTCAAAGATGTAATCCCATTTCATTCTCTGGACAACTCTTCTACTGATGAGACTAACAGTGAAGTTAGCAATTTGCCCAAGGTCACAGAGATAATTAAGTAAAAGAGTTGGCCAGGATTGCTTTGTTTCTCTGTGAACTTTTAGTTTTATCCTGAGATACATTTTTTTTTTTTTTGAGACAGGGTCTTGCTTTGTAGTTCAGACTGGCCCTGAGCTCACTATGTAGCCCATGCAAGCCTCGAACTCAGCAATTCTCCTGCCTCTGCCTCCCGAGTGCTGGGATTACAGGCATGAGCCACCACGCCTGGCACTGTGGTATGTGGTATTGATGGCTGGTGGGCATAAGCCACCACACCCAGCATTGTATGTGGTTACCGGGGATTGAACTCAGGACCTTGCTCTTGCGAGGCAGGCACCAGAACCACTGAGCTAAATCTCCGGTCCAAACATTTTAAGAGCTGCAAGACAAAAACAAACTGTGGTGAAGCTTGGTGACATGACCCTATAATCCCAGCACTTGGGAGGCTGTTGCAGGAGGACTGCCAGGTGTTCAAGGCTAGCATGGGCTACATAGTGAGTTCAAGGCCAGTGAGAACTATATAGCAAGAACGTTTCAAAAAAACCAAAACAAATAAATGAACAAACAAACACTGACTGTGAGCAGCAAGCAGAAGCAGATTCAGCAATAAACTCTTGACTTTTGAAGGAAATCTTCAAAAAGATGAGAATAGATGGGAAGTTCAGAAAGTCACAACCAGACTAATATGTCTTACTGTGATCATTTAATATATGGCAAATGACCTCTAGAGAAAAATCCTAGAAATTCCAAAGGCACGGAGTAAAATAATGTTCATGATAGCAGAGACCTATTAAAAAATACTAAAATTATGTTCCCTGAAACATTTACAAGGCAGGTAGTAAGAATCAAGGAGCTGCAGAACCTTAAAGCTTGTTTTGGTCAACCTTGTTTTCAAAATGAACTATACACCCGTAGAATGGCAGAAAATATTTGCAAATCATGTATCTAATAAGGGATTAACATCCAGAATAGAGAACTCCTAGAACTCAGCACAAAACAAACAGTTCCATTCAAAATTTGAAAAGAATTTAAATAATTATTCCTTCAAAGAAGATATGGCCAGATAAAAACCTGCAGAGATGCTGGGCACCTCTAATTGTGCTGGGGATATAGCTCAGGGTACAGCACTTGCCTAGTACAAAAGCTCCTCGGTTCAATCCTTGGTAAGGGGAAGAAGGGCAACAACAAGAACAGTAAAAAGATTACAGAAGTGATTACATCTTTTTGTATCACGAGTGGTACAACTAATTACTGGGAAAATGTAAACAAAACCAAATGAGATTCAGCTTCATGCTCATTCTGCCAGTTTTTATAAACACACACAGGTAGATACACATAAATAAAAACTAATAGTGAAACTGTAGAGAAATTGGAACTCCAGTGCACAGCTGGTTGAACTGAAAGCCAACAGAAACCTACTTCATAGCAGCTAAAATGTGGAAGCAACCCAAGAACCTACCAAGAGATGAACAGATTAGCAAATGTGGATACACACACATCAACAATGGAATACTATTCACCCTTTAAAAGGAGCTGATTCTACTTGCATGAATTCCTTCCCTTTTAGAGGCAGGATGTTGAAACTAGGACCTTATGGATACTAAGTAAGAGCTCTATCACTGAGTTACATCCCCAGCTCTTGGATGAGCTTTGAGGATATTATACTAAATGAAATAAGCTAGTCACAAAAAGACAAATACTGGCTGGGCGTGGTGGCTCATGCCTGTAATCCCAGCACTCGGGAGGCAGAGGCAGGAGGATTGCTGAGTTCGAGGCTTGCCTGGGCTACATAGTGAGCTCAGGGCCAGCCTGAACTACTAAGCGAGACCCTGTCTCAAAAAAAGAAAAAAAAAAGACAAATACTATATGATTTTTTACCACTTGTATGAGGTCTGTTTCATATAAAATGCCTAAAGCATTGAAATTCAGAGACAAAAAGTAGAATGATGGTTGCCAGGGACTTAGCAGGCAGGATACAAGAGGGATTATTGTTTAATAGATAAAGAGTATGGGTTTGGGAAGATAGGAAGATGAAAAGAGTTCAGGAGATGAATGGTGTTGATGGTCACACAATGTGAATATGCTTAATAGTACTCAATTGTACATTCAAAATATCTTGATGGTAAGTTTTATGTTACATGCATATTATCACTGCTGTCAGTTAGATGCTGAATGTCCAACAAAGGCTCATGTGTTGAATGCTTTGTTTCTGAGGTAGTGCTACCAAGAGACAGGGAAACTCAAGAGGAAGAGCCTAGGTACAGGCAATGCTCTTAAAGGGTCTGTGAGACCATATCTCTTCCTCTTCTCTCTTTGCCTTGGCTCATGCAGAGGTTTTTGCTCTGTCGCAGGCTCCTCTTACAATGTGCTGGCTCCTCTGAAGCACACAGTAAAGGCCCACTTGCTGTTGGACTACAACCTCCAAAGCTGTGGTTCAAAATAAAAATTTTCTGTTTATAACTTAATTACTCAGATATTTCAGCATAGTGATAGAAAAGCTGATTAACAGAACCACAATTTTAAATATTGAACAAAAATAAATTATAAACATTGTTATCAAAAATCATGTATTTGCTGAGGATGTAGCTCAGTGGCAGAGTACTATTCCTAGTTGGCATAAGTGAGGTCCTGGGTTTGATCCCTTGGACTTCTAAAAAAACAAAACAAAACAAGACAACAATAAAAACAAGCTGTATTCGGGCCAGAGATTTAGCTCAGTGGTTCCAGCGCCTGCCTCGCAAGCACAAGGTCCTGAGTTTGATCTCCGGTAACCACATACAATGCTGGGTGTGGAGACTCACGCCCACCAACAATCAATACCACATACCACAGTGGCTCACACCTGTAATCCCAGCACTCAGGAGGTGGAGACAGGAGGATTGCTGAGTTCGAGGCTTGCCTGGGCTACATAGTGAGCTCAGGGCCAGCCTGAACTACAAAGTGAGACCCTGTCTCAAAAACAAAACAAAAAACAAGCAAACAAAAAAACCAAACTGTATAGCTAAGGTTCAAAGTGGGAATCTATTTTCCAGATGTAGTAAAGGTTGATTAGTTAATACAGTAGTTATCCTCAAGCATAAGAAAACTCATTTTTAAAAAATTTAGGTAGGCTTTTCAAGTCAAGAATGTTCCTTCTGATCAATAATTAATAAAAATGCACAGAACTTTATAAAATGAAACAGCATGTTATAAAATTGTAACAACTGACAAAATATAGTACACTTTAACCAATTTCTATTATTTAGAAAAATGTTAATTGAACTTTTAGATGTATACATTTCTGATTTAAAATTGTACCAGGCATGGTGGAGCATGCTTGTAATCCCAGCACTCAGGAGGCTGAGCCAGGACTGCCTTGAGTTTGAGGCTATCCTGAGCTACACAGTGAAGCTTTGTCTGAAAAAAACTAAATCAAGTGCTGGGTATTTAGCTCTAGTACCGTGTCTATCTTGGAAGCACAGGGCCTGAATTCTTTCCCCAGTACCAACCCCCCCCAAAAAACCCAAACAACAAACAAATGAACAAACAAATAAAAAACCCAAATAAAACTGTATTATGAACACTAAAAAATACAGAAGTAATTACCTACCTTGTACTGGCTTAAATTGCTAATAATCAGGGAAATACAAAAGAGAACCACATTGAGGTATCACCTTACTCCACCAGAATGACTATTATCAAAAATGAAAAAAAAAATGCTGGCAAGGGATTGAAGAAAGGTTAGTTCTCCTACACTGTTGGTGGGAATGTACACAGGAAGAGCCACTGGAGAAAGCAGTATTACGGTTCCTCAGAAAACTGGAACTGGAACTGCCATATGATCCAGCATATTATTACCTACTGTTAGGTCTACATCCAAAGGAACTGAAATCAGTGCACTGAAACAAGATCTGCACTCATCTAGGTACTGAAGAGCTGCTTACAAGACTTATGCTATGGATCCAACCTAGCCATCTATCGCTAAATGAAAGATAAAGAAAAGATGGCATATATCTTCAATAGAATATTATTCAGCCATAAAGAATGAAATTCTTCTTGCAGTGATATGTATGGAACTCGGTAAATGAAATAAGTGAGGTACAGAAAATTAATGCTCTATGTTCTCACTTAAGTGTTCAAACTAAAAAAGTTAATCTCCAGGGCCTAGGAAGAATGTAGGAGAAGAAGAGATGGAAAGAAGGTAGTTAATGGGTACAGGGGCAGGTGGATAGGAAGAATAACTTTCAATGCTTCATAGCCTTATAGGAAAATATGGTTGACAACAACTAATTAAATATTTTGAAATATTTGATAAGACTTTAATATCTCATCACAAAGAAATGATGTATGTCCAAAGTGACAGATATGCCAATTTCCCCAATTTGACATTACACATTATACTCAGGTATTGAAATGTCACACTGTATCCAACAAATATAGTATATACAATTACTACCTGTCAATTAAAAATTTCTAAAAATTCTAAAATTGCTCTGGTTTATATTTTCATCCTTAAATTTCAAGAACAAAGGTTATAGTTAGAATGCCAGTATTATCATCAGTTCTTTATAGAAATTAGACTAAAGAGGGATATGTATATTATAATTAAAATGTTGTTTAGTTACTCAATACTATAGCCAGCCACTATTAGGCAATTTAAATGAATTAATTCTTTTGTTTTTTTTTTTTTGTTCCCAACAGGTTTATAACTATCTACATTATAAAAGGTGAGACTGGGGGGTTAGGAAAAAGAGGCACAAAAGGCTTAGGCACTTATCCAAGTTTACACAGCAGAGAAGTTAAAGAGGCAGACCTGTCTTTCAGGTTTTTATAAAATGGGTAGGTTTAGTTTTGAAAGGAATATGTCCAGAGCAGAAAAATAGAGTTGGATTTCAGAAATGAGAAGAGAAAACACACCTGAAAGTGTTATTTTGGCACTTAAAAGGATTTCTCACACAAAGCAAAAGCAGAAGTTAAACTGAAAGGATTTAACTGTAAGTGCTTTTCTGAATATTTATAGTGAGACTGTATGTTCCTGGATAGCAGGATGATACTTTTCATGCTTGATCATTCATCTGTACCTGCCCTTCCATCCACCAGTGGGCTTCAAAAAATAATAAGAGTTTATTAAGTGAAAAAGAAAGGTCATAGGACATATAAATAAGAACTTCTGTTCCAGTCATTTCTATTTCCAGTTCTCATAGCACTATTTCTCTATTACTATGATTGTATCATAATTACTTACATTTCCACTAATCTAAGTTTCCCAAGATTAGGTTCTTAACTTATTCTTCCAATCCTGATCACCATGCTTGGGATAGCAGTGCATGCCTCTAATCCCACCACTCTGGGAAGCTGAAGCCTGGACTACTTAGTAATTTAGCAAGACTCTTTCTGAAGAAAAACAAAAACAAAAACTCCAAAACTTCCAACCCCCCCCGCCCCGAACAGGCACATAATATGTGAACAGATAAACATTAGCACCTACCATGAATGTTGGTAAAAGTTAACACTACCAAAGTTACTTAGTGCTTAAGGCCTAAAGAGTATATGGTAAGTACTTTATGAGTACGAACAGGAGTCACATCAAGAAGTTTCAAGTGTCACCCTATGGTTCTTATTCAGGACATAATAGAAGAACTACTGGGCTACAGAATACTACTGGGAACAGAATACAGGTTTGGCTCAGAGAGAGTGTACCATTATATTTGTGTTTTACAAACATAACTGGATGGCTTGAAGGTAAAAGACCTTTATGCAGGAGGACTTAAAACAAAGGACTACTGGGCCGGAGGGTTAGCTCAGTGGTTCCGGTGCCTGCCTCGCAAGTGCAAGGTCCTGAGTTCGATCCCCGGTAACCACATATAATGCTGGGCGTGGAGACACACCCATCAACAATCAACACCCCATACCACAGTGCCGGGCGTGGTGGCTCACGCCTGTAATCCCAGCACTCGGGAGGCAGGGACAGAAGGATTGCTGAGTTCGCGGCGGCTTGCCTGGGCACCATAGTGAGCTCAGGGCCAGCCTTGAACTACAAAGCGAGACCCTGTCTCAAAAAGCAAAAAAAAAAAAAACCAAAGGACTACTTCCTAGGAAGTGGTGAGTAAAGAATCTATATAGCTGTCCTGAGAAAACATGCTCACACAGAAATGTTTTATCCCTTCAACTCAGAGGAAAAGCCTCTCAAAGTAAGTGGTGAAAAATAGGAACAGAGGGGAAAAGACTGCCATCACTGAGGAGGCCTGATTCTGCCCAATAGGCCTTGCTTATTATCCTGACCTGAGTCTTTTAGTGGAGGTAACTGACATCTAATGGGCAACCTGGGCCAGGTCAATGCTGCCCCAGCAGCCAGGGCAAGCCTTGGCTCAGCAATTCCCGATCAGAGCCTGTGCTTTTTTCTCCTAGCAGCTATATTCTCTGAAACTAAAGGAACACTGGAAGGAAAAGGAAATGTTTTACCCAAAAACTATGAAGAAACAGCTGAAAAGTATAAGGTCAAAAGTGATTATGAAGCTCTGCAAGATCAACTGAAGAATTTGTCCAGTCAACTATGTTATAAGTAATGATGTCTTTTAAAATGTTTGTGTTTATGGTAGAAAGATTAGCTTTGGGCCACCAGACACACAATGTTTGGCTGAATAAATGAAATTACTTTCTAATCAGGGACAATGGTTTTTACTATTGGCTTAGTGATGCACAGAAAGGCAGCTCTGGATGATTTAGAGGTGGTAAGAAATCTGAATCCATACTTGAGTTTACAGAGGATGTGAGAAACAGAAATGACATCAGAGAACACATTCAAAGTAACTGAGTTTAAAAGAAAAATATATTTCTCTAAAATTCCTTTGAAAGCCAAAGGATTTTCTGACACCAATTCAGCAAATATTAAAATAAAAGGGTGTAGGGCTGGAGATTTAGCTTAGTGGTTCCAGCACCTGCCTCACAAGCGCAAGGTCCTGAGTTCAATCCTGGTAACCACATACAATGTTGGACATGGTGACTCACGCCCACCAGTAATCAATACCACATACCATAGTGCCAGGCGTGGTGGCTCATGCCTGTAATCCCAGCACTCGGGAGGCAGAGACAGGAGGATTGCTGAGTTCAAGGCTTGCCTGGGTTACATAGTGAGCTCAGGGCCAGCCTGAACTACAAAGCAAGACCCTTTCTAAAAAATAAATAAATAAATAAAACATAAAAAATAAAAGGGTGTACTTCTTGTTGATAAGCTACAGTGAGTTCTACTGTTGAAGCTGAAGAGGTAAGAAAACATGCCGAGTGAATACAATAGTTAACAAGCTGGAAGGCCAGAGATTTAGCTCAGTGGTTCTAGCACCTGTCTAGCAAGCCAAGGTCCCTGGTTCAATCCCTGGTAACCACATACAACAATACCAAGCATGGTGACTCACACCCACCAGCAATCAGTACCACATACCACAATGCCAATTGTGGTGGCTCACACCTGTAATCCCAGCACTCGGGAGGCAGAGGCAGGAGGACTGCTAATTTGAAGCTTGCCTGGTCTACATAGTGAGCGCAGGGCCAGCCTGAACTACAAAGTGAGACCCTGTCTCAAAAAAGAAAAGAAAAGAAAACAACAACAACAACAAACAAACAAGCTGGAGATTATAGCTGCACAGAGAGGAGAAAAAAGAAAACAAAAACCTGAATACTTAAAGTGCCCTTACTTAGCACAGCCTTCATTAGGACTGTTCAAGTCCCAAACTGTTGGACCATCCAAGGAACCACGTGAATGGTTCTATGAATTACTCAAGTCCTTATAAAAGGAAACATAATAATGGTTAAGGGGTTGGATATTATTCTGTACTAAAATTCAACTTTTCTTCATGTCACTGAGATTGAAAAGATCCAAATAAATAGGAAGAAAACCCATTCATCAAAAAGGAATTGCAAGCTTTATAGAAAATGGTTTAATAATGACCATTTCATTCTATCAAGCTTTTTCTGCTTATCAGAATATCTGTTATTTACAAAATCTTTATTGGTCCACCAAATAAAAGAATGCTTTTCATGAGATTTTTTTTTTTGTTTTATTTTCTTTGGAGACAAGGTCTTGCTATGTAGTTTAGGCTGGCTTTGACTCAAAAGCCCAAGTTGGCTTGAATTTATGATGATCTTCCTGCCTCAGCCTCCTAAGTGCTGAAATTACAGGTATGTGACACCATGCCCAACTTCCTAAGTTTTTCTAAACCTTGTACACAGTAGTCTTAGTGAAAGTAGTACTATACTGGTGGATTTGATATTGAATAAGATTTGAAGAACTTCAGCTATGAAGTATTCTCTTGAAGAGCCAACAAGATCTTTTAGGAAAAAGACCTAACAGAAAACCAGACAAAATTCTTATGCTCACAAGAAACTTGTAAGTTTTCCTCGTTTTCCCTGCTTCTCCTGTATTACACTTGTAGCAGAAACAAATGGAGAGGATATTATAGTTCAAATAGGTCAGATTACAGCAAACTGTTCTGAGCTGTGTTTTATGCAATGGAAGTCTGAATCCTATAACACTATTTTCTATTTGTTTAGGACAACAACCACAACACAAACAATTAAGAGACTAGATATGAAGAAGTCCTTATAGAAAACATAATGAATTCTCATATATATCAATAACTTCATTTTCATAATGAAATAAGGAAGTGGTGAAGAGAAAGGAGGAAAACATTACAGAGGTCTTTACCTTGCTTAACTGATTATGAAGCCTTTGAACCATGAAACATGGGAGAAGTACTCTGGGTGAGCTGGGGTTTTAAGAGTAATGGGTTGGCTTGCCCAAAAAGACAAATCAAGGAAGAAACAATGCAAACAGAATCTACCTACTCAAATTTGAAAGACAAGAGTTTCCTAGTACTAATGTTTCATTTACAATACACCATTTTCAAGATGATATTTACTTCTTTTATTTTATTTTATTTTTTTGAGACAGGGTCTCACTTTGTAGTTCAGGCTGGCTCTGAGCTCACTATGTAGCTCAGGTAAGCATCAAACTCAGCAATCCTCCTGCCTCTGCTTCCTGAGTGCTGGGATTACAGGCTTGAGCCCCAAAGCCTGGCAAGATGAGATTTACTTCTGATTGAGGATATTATTTATATAAATGTTCTATCTAAGCTTGCAAAAAGAAAAATGGAAAAGTGATAGTATTCGCTTAAGGATTAAATTTCATTTCTGTGTAATTTTGCCTTGTTGCACAGGACCCAGCAAAACAGAGGTGAATTCCAAGCTTTCTTGATAGTCTTCCAATAATATTTGGGCTGGGGAGTTAGCTCAGTGGTTCCAGTGCCTGCCTTGCAAGCACAAAGTCCCGAGTTTGATCTTTGGCACAAAAAATAAAAAAGTATTTTTATATGTAGTATTAGTAAATTATCTTGACATTTACTTACTTATAATGTTAGACATCAAACCCAGGACTTTGAATATGGCTAGGCAAGTGCTCTACCACTGAGCTATATCCCCAGCTGTTAACTAAGATTTTTAGAGTATTTCTTGAAACAAGTGTTGTCTACCATTGTCTCACTTCTGCTGTCTCAGAATGAATATAATACATCTTTTAGGTTTACCAAACATGTCCACATGCCAAGAAAATAACACCTTAGAGGAAGAAGACATGTGATTATCAGGACTTTCTTATTAATTATCCCACATCAAATAACATTCTATTCCATTATCTTCTATCCTTTCAATTTGTTTCTTGTACAACACTTTTCATTCCTTAAAATTACATACTGTGCACTCATTTACACTCCATTTACTCAACACTAAATTCTCAACATACAGAACAGTGCCTGGCACTTAGAAGACATTGAATGAAATTAGCTTTTAGAAAACAGATATTAAGCAAGGAAAGACTTCTTTGTAATCATTCCCTAATTTTTCCAGCCTAAAATTATTTCTTGGGACCTGTATCCCTTGTTTAGTCTTAATCTATTCAAAAAGTGTGATTTTTTTTTTTTTTTTTTTTTTTGCTTTTTGAGACAGGGTCTCGTATTGTAGTTCAGGCTGGCCCTGAGCTCACTATGGTGCCCAGGCAAGCTGCCGCGAACTCAGCAATCCTCCTGCCTCTGCCTCTCGAGTGCTGGGATGACAGGCGTGAGTCACCACGCCCAGCATTGTGGTATGCGGTGTTGATTGTTGGTGGGCGTTGAGCCTCCATGCCCAGCATTATATGTGGTTACCAGGGATCGGACTCAGGTCCTTGCGCTTGCGAGGCAGGCGCCGGAACCACTGAGCTAACCCTCCGGCCCCCAAAAAGTGTGATTTTTTAAACATAGAATCATTGTATGGTTTAGAAATTCCACTTATAAAAAAGTAAAAACAAGGACTGCTACAGATATTTAAGCATGCATGTTGATAGTAATATTATTCAAAATAGCCAAAAGGTAGAACTGCATCTCAAGTGTGCAGCAACTGGGGAATGCATAAAGAAAATGTGATATATACAAAGAATGCAATATTATTCAACCCTAAAGAAAGGTGATCTGGGGATGTAGCTTGGAGTGTTTGTTTAGCATATGCAAAGTACTGGGTTTGATATCCTGCACCAGAAGGAAGGAAGGAAGGAAAAAAGGAAAGAAAGGAAGAAAATCCAGACATATGCTAACATATGGATAAGTCTTGAGAACATTATCCTAAGTGAAATAGGCCAGTCATAAAAAAGGACAAATACTCTGTAATTTCACTCATATGAAGTCTAGTACTTTAAAATTGGTAGAGACATAAAGTAGAATGGAAACAGAGCCTTTGTAAATAGGGAGGAGTGGTGAGGTTGACAGATATATCTTGGTATTTTTTTATACTGTATATAAGGTAGAGTAATGAGGCAAAATATCTTCTTCTTAAATAAGTTGGTGTGGGTATTCATTTGCAAGGACTTGCTGTTGTTTTAAATGTGTAATACAGTAATGAAAATTTAAAAGATAAATTAATAGTTTTATTTACAGTTAATACCTGTAGGTAATTAGTTTATTCTACTTTAGATATATTTTCTTCAGCTTTGATGACTAAACTTCAAAGAATTAAAAGTGAGTAATTACATACCTTTCTTTTGATCCCAATTCTACCAATAAAACATATACTGGCATAAAACATATACTGGGATAAAACACTTGGGATTAGTTTAAAATACTAAACATTAGTGTTGTTAAGCCTAGAGGTCTAGCCAGGCATGGTGGCTGGACTCAGGAGGCTGAGAGAAGATTGACAGTTTGAAGACAGTATGAGCAACTAGTAAGAATCTATCTCAAAATAAAATTTAAAATGGGCTGGGGATGTGGCCCTGGGTTCAGTTAGGAAATGATTAAAACATGATTAATTAGGAAATGATTAAAAAAATCTACAAAGAGTCATGAACAGCCTAGGAATAGTCAGTCACTAGGACCATCATTTTTTTGTTTGTCTTTTGATGTACTGGGTCTTTGCACTAAAGTACAGCCTCAGTCTTCTTCTTTTTGAGATGGCCTCACTAAATTTCTATGTTGCCCTGCCTGCACCTGAACTTGTGATCCTTCTACTTCAAACTCTCAAGGGTTCAGGGATTACTGGAAAGTACTACTAGGACTTGCTTAGCTCATCATTTTTAAATAAGATTAGAAAATCCAAACCAAAGATAGAATCATTAAGAGATAATGTATTATAAGAAATTTTTGTTTTTTTGGTAATACTGGGGATCAAACGCAGGGCGTGTGGAGCTACATTTTACATCCCCTGCTCTTTTGAAGATATCCAAGTTAGGTTTGCTATCCTCCTACTTTAGCCTGCCGAGTAACTGAGACTACAAGTTTGCATCACCATTCTCAGTTAATAACTTAAAAGTAGCTGTTTCCAGGGGCCGGAGATTTAGCTCAGTGATTCCAGCGCCTGCCTTGCAAGCACAAAGTCCTGAGTTTGATCCGGGTAAACAAAATACAATGCTGGGCATGTTGACTCACACCTGTAATCCCAGTACTCAGGAGGCCAAGACAGGAGGATTGCTGAGTTCGAGGCTTGCCTGGGCTACATAGTGAGCTCAGGGCCAGCCTGAACTACAAAGCGAGACCCTGTCTCAAAAAAAAAAAAAAAAGTAGCTATTTCCACATATAAACATTAAGTTTATATATGTTACTTTTCACTTGTTAACATTGGCCATGTGAGTGAAAGTTCCTGTGAAAGTGAAATGGAATAAGAATCAACTGATACACACACAGAGAATGCAGACCTCCTTGATTCAGGTGATGAAGAAAACAGCAATGTGAGTGTATGTTTGACTAATAAAAATATTGCAAAATGGCCACACAACCAAATGTAACGATCTAACTAACACTAGAACTAGATTGGAAAATATAGTGAGGATCTTGGCAGGGGTGAAATTTATTGGACAGAATGCCAGGATTGCCATTAAGTGTTAGAAATTGTAACAGATGAAACGCTACAAGATGTCGTAAAATACACAAAGGCTGAAATAAAAGTAAAACATTCTGTAGGCACCAGGAACCATATTAAAAAATGCATTTATTACCTCACTAGTTGAACCTAAAGCATTCATAGGTCTGCTGTATTTAGCAGGGATTTCTCATGGTAATTGCAGGAATGTATGGCAAAGCAGTGGGTCAAAATATGTTACAAAAATTATGCCTTTGGAGATATGAAGACTTATTATGCTTCCAATTTAGAAATTTACCCTGGAAGGCCGGAGGATTAGCTCAGTGGTTCCGGCGCCTGCCTCACAAGCACAAGGTCCTGAGTTCAATCCCTGGAAGCCACATACAATGCTGGGCGTGGAGACTCACGCCCACCAGCAATCAATACCACATACCACAGTGCCGGGCCTGGTGGCTCACGCCTGTAATCCCAGCACTCGGGAGGCAGAGACAGGAGGACTGCAGAGTTCACAGCGGCTTGCCTGGGCTACTTAGTGAGCGCAGGGCCAGCCTGAACTACAAAGCTAGACCCTGTCTCAAAAAAAAAAAAAAAAAAAGAAAGAAAGAAATTTACCCTGGAACTCAGCCACCAGGTCCTTATTTGCTTTTTGTTTTTGTTTTTTTGAGACAGGGTCTTGCTTTGTAGTTCAGGCTGACCCTGAGCTCACTATGTAGCCCAGGCAAGCCTCAAACTCAGCAATCCTCCTGCCTCTGCTTCCCAAATGCTGGGATTACAGGTGTGAGCCCTCACACCTGGGATTGTAGCATATGGTACTGATTGCTGGTGGGTGTGAGTCACCATGACTGGTATTGTTGTATGTGGTTACCAGGGATTGAACCAGAGGCCTTGTGTTTGCTAATCAGGTGTTGGAACCACTGAGCTAAATCTCCACCCCTCTAATTTGTGTAGTAATAAAGCAGATGACCCTCTGAACAGACTTGCTGCTCCCATCTTCCAAACTAATTGTAATGTGAATGTGACATTCAGCAAATGGTTTATTAGTTTCAAATTGATGTTACATTTGCTAACAGAGCACAAACTGACAAGTGTAGGAACAATACACAAAAACAAAGCAAAACTTCCACATGAAATGCTGTAATTTTGAACTGTATAGTACAATCTTTGGATTTCAGAAGGTTTACATTAGGCTCGTACCTGGCAAAGAAAAACAAACTGGTACTGCTGATGTTTAACATAGCATCATGATGGGAATATTAACAGAGAAACCCAGACAAAATAGAAGCCTGAGATGGAAATTTTCTAGATCCTAAACATGTGTGGCATAAATAGCTCAAAGAAAATAACAAGTGCAAAATACCACAGAGAAAATTTTCTTCAAAGAATGGGGCCAGAACTAATAAAAGATAATTTATAACAGAAGAAAAACATAATGTTTCTGTCTAGGGAACTACACAAAAAAATTGTGGACCATAACTGATGACCTCAGAGGTGAACAGGCAGGTGCCCATTTTAGGAAAACCAAAAAGAGGTCAACTGTGCCCTACAAGCAAGGACAAGAAAACAAAACATATGTACTAACAGAGTAAGTGGAACATGTGTATGGAACATGAGGTTTTCATGTGTGAAGAAAGCTTGTCATGTGTTCTTTGAGTGTGACAGTTGAAGCAGGGATTATTTCTGTGGTAGGCTTTTGTTTGTATTTACATTGTATTTTACATAGGTTTCTATTTCTGATATTATCTTTTAGGTTTTGTAAGCAAGTAAACAGCTGATATGAAAATATTGATATATAGTCTAAGTACTCACTTGTATTTGATTTTTTTTTTTTTGAGACAGGGTCTCACTTTGTAGTTGAGGCTGGCCCTGAACTCACTATGTAGCCCAGGCAAGCCTCGAACTCAGCAATCCTCCCAAGTGCTGGGATTACAGGCTTGAGCCACCAAACCTGGCATTTGTGGTACGTGGTACCGATTGCTGGTTGGTGTGAGTCACCATGCCCAGAATTGTTGTATGCGGTTATCGGGATCAAACCAGGGACCTTATGCTTGCAAGGCAGGCTCTGAAACCATTGAGCTAAATCTCCGCCCAATATTTTATCTTATTAATCTTATTTTTCTGTCAATTGCATGTTGTGTAATAGAAAGCTCCTGACAAAACAGAAAGAGATGACGGGAATGGCCTATTATATAGGAAAGGAAAGCTAAGCACATATACTGTTGATGTAAAGGAGATGTGTGTATGGAACATGCATGTGAAGACTGCCGTGGATGTGACAACTGAGGCAAAGTTTTTATTTATTTATTTATTTATTTATTTATTTTTTGAGACAGGGTCTCGCTTTGTAGTTCAGGCTGGCCCTGAGCTCACGATGTAGTCCAGGCAAGCTGTGAACTCAGCAATTCTCCTGCCTCTGCTTCCAGAGTGCTTGGATTACAGGCATGAGCCACCACACCTGGCACTGTGGTATGTGGTACTGATTGCTGGTGGGTATGAATCACTATGCCCAGTATTGCTGTATGTGGTCACCAGGATTGAATCAGGGACCTTGTGCTTACTAGGCAGGCACCAGAACCACTGAGCTAAATCTCCAGTCTAAGATTATTTTTATTGTAGCGTTCTATTGGTATTTTCACTGTAGCTTATACAGAAATTTACTTCTGATGTTATCTTAGGTTTTTAAAGCAAGTACACAGCTGATGTGAAATGTCGATGTTTATTCTCAAAGCACATATTAAAAATTAATACTTTACTGATATTTTATGTTCCTGTTTAACTACACATTGTATGATATAATAAGAACCTCCTGACAAAACAGCAAGATGTCAGGTATGTACTACAAAAAGGTGAGGAAGGCAAAACACATGTGCTATCAGTATAAGTACTGCATATGAAGCATGTTGCTGTCATGTGTGAAGACTATCTTAAGTATGATAAGTGAAGTAAATTTTTTTGTAGAATGCTATCAGTATTTTCATTGTAGTTCATATAGAACTTTTGTTGTTCTACTTTTTTTTTTTTGAGACAGGGTCTCACTTTGTAGTTCAAGCTGGCTCTGAGCTCACTATGTAGCCCAGGCAAGCCTTGAACTCAGCAACCCTCCTGTCTCTGCCTCCGGAGTGCTGGGATTACAGGCATGAGCCACCACGCCCGGCTTTTGTTGTTCTTTTTTAGACTTTGTACATCAAAAAAAGTCAATGTTGAAAACTTTGATGTTTTTTTATAAACACTCAAGATATATTAAAAATTTAATACTTTATTTTTTGATATTTTTCCTGTTACGTACTCACTGTTTAATATAAGAAAACTCATAATTAAAATTAATAATTCATCAATAGAAAAAGTTTAAAGAATGTGGGTATTTATACCCATGTCTATGTGTCTTTATGACAAAATTAATGATATGGCCCTTAAAAAAGTGCAACGGAACAAATGAATGCTTGCTTAAACATAAAACCTAAAATGCTCATCAGGTTACCAAGTACTTCAAACTCAACTGACAAACAGAAAATGTACCCTAGAATTGATATCTTTTTTTTTTTTTGAGACAGGGTCTCGCTTTGTAGTTCAGGCTGGCCCTGAGCTCACTATGGTGCCCAGGCAAGCTGCCACGAACTCAGCAATCCTCTTGTCTCTGCCTCCTGAGTGCTGGGATTACAGGCGTGAGCCACCACGCCCGGCATTGTGGCATGCGGTGTTGATTGTTGGTGGGCATGAATCTCCACGCCCAGCATTATATGTGGTTACCGGGGATTGAACTCAGGACCTTGCGCTTGTGAGGCAGGCGCCAGAACCACTGAGCTAACCCTCCGGCCCTAGAATTAATACCTTTTTTTTTTTTAAGACAGGGTCTCGCTTTGTAGTTCAGGCTGGCCCTGAGCTCACTATGTAGCCCAGGCAAGTCTGGAACTCAGCAATCCTCCTGCCTCTGCCTCCCGAGTGCTGGGATTACAGGTGTGAGCTACCACACCCGGCACTGTGGTATGCAGTATTGATTGCTGGTGGGCGTGAATCTCCATGCCCAGCACTGTATGTGGTTTCTGGGGATCAAACTCAGGACCTTGGGTTTGCAAGGCAGGTGCCGGAACCACTGCGCTAACCCTCCGGCCCTAGAATTAATATCTTAATGGCTGCTTCATACTTACATTTTTATAAATATAGGCTACTTTGTTGTATTTTAAGTAAGTGCCAAAAATGTTTTATTTGGCTCCATTTTTAATGCAAATGCAAATAAATGGCTCTAATAGCAATTTCTGAATAAAATTAATACACTACTAAATTTCCTCTGAAGGTTTGGAGATTTAGCTCAGTGGTTATGGTGTCTGCCTTACAAGCACAAGTTCCTGAGTTCTATCTGAGGTACCACATACCACAGTGCCGGGCGTGATGGCTCGTTCCTGTAATCCCAGCACTCAGGAGACAGAGGCAGGAGGATTGCTTTGAGTTCAAGGCTTGCCTGGACTACACAGTGAGCTCAGGGCCAGCCTGAACTACAAAGCAAGACCCTGTCTCAAAAAAGAAAAATTTCCTCTGAAAAATGTTGTTCTTAATGTAGCTAACTCTTAACTTTCCCAGGCTAAGTAATGAAACAGCATGAAGGATTCCCCAAAATGCAAAAATAGTATCTAAAATTTGGAATGCACTCATTTTTCCCTAATAGACATACTTTGAAAATTCTATTATGCTTAAATATTACCTTCTAAACTCACATTCTGTCACTTTTCTGTTTCTTTTGTGCTCTACTTAACACTCTCTCTTCCTTGCCATTCTTAATATGTACTACATATTTTTTCACCTCAGAGCTTTTGTAATTGCTACCCTTTGGCCTAAAAAGATAGCCAAACAGTTCATTCTCTTACTGCCTTCATCCTGTCACATTATTAGAAGTCTTCATGACAGACCCATATAAAAGAGCAAGCCCTACTCCTGACTCCAGTACTCTGTTCTTTATAGTGTTCTGGACTTCTACACAGCAATAAGGTGTATGTGGCAAATCTGTTTTTGAAATGTAGTCAAGTATTTAACTTTTCACAGTTCCTTTCTTGCTAAATGACTGAACCTAAAAGAGTGGTAAGTGGTTTGTTTGTTGATTCTCTCTACCTCCACATCCATAATTGGTATTGAACCCAGGGTCTTGGCAAGCTAGGCAAATGCTCTGTCTACCAGGGATGCTCTGACTAGGGATGCTAAGCTACATCCCTAGTTCTTTTTAAAATTTTGAGACAGGGTCTCACTAAATTGCTCATGCTCACTTTGATCTTCTGGCCTCTCAGCCACCTTGCCAGTAGCAAGAATTAAAGGAATATGCTGCCATGGCAAGCTATCTCTATTGATACTTTTTTTGTTGTTGTTTTTGAGACAGGGTCTTGCTTCATAGCTCAGGCTGGCCCTGAGCTCACTAAGTAGGCCAGGCTAGCCTTGAACTCACAGCAATCTTCCTGCCTCTGCCTTTGGAGTACTGAGATTATAGGCCATGGACCACCATGCTCAGCACTGTGGTATGTGGTAGCTCAGACTGAACTCAGGACCTTGCGCTTGTAAGGCAGGCACCAGAACCACTGAGCTAAATCTACCACCCTCTCTGTTGATTCTTTTTTTTTTTTTTTTTTTTTTTGCTTTTTGAGACAGGGTCTCGCTTTGTAGTTCAGGATGGCCCTGAGCTCACTATGGTGCCCAGGCAAGCCACCGCGAATTCAGCAACCCTCCTATCTCTGCCTCCCGAGTGCTGGGATTACAGGTGTGAGCCACCACGTCCAGCATTGTGGTATGCGGTGTTGATTGTTGGTGGGCGTGTCTCCACGCCCAGTATTATATGTGGTTACCGGGGATCGAACTCAGGTCTTTGCGCTTGCGAGGCAGGCGCCGGAACCACTGAGCTAACCCTCCAGCCCCTCTTTTTTTTTTTTTTTTTTTTTTTTTTTT
>PVIC010031695.1:0-21145 GCA_004025085.1 Thryonomys swinderianus | reverse complement strand
AAAAAAAAGTTCCTGAAATTATTTAAGCTTTACTTTAAGTTGCAAAATTCAAAAATACATTCTTTTGGTTCTTCCTTGGAAAACAGGCTTTTTTAGAGAGGTCAGTGACCATGTTTGCCTATGCAGAATTTATGGAACAGAGCACTTGCACTTACTATAAGAATCAGTAATGACGATGTGTCTAGAGGACCTGATTTTATTGTAAAACCCCCCAGGTGCGACCATTGGCCCCCTTTCTGTAAGATGGCCCCTCACTGAGCAATGCTTTCTTATCTATGAGTAGGGAATAATAAAACAAAATCCCCTGGAATTTGTAAGTGAGGTCAAATACATATTATGCACTCTAGAATGCAAGACTGCCTGCATTCATTATTTCCTTATTTGGTTCTACGCTACCTTTTGAGACAACAGTAGAAAATGAGCCTTCGTTGACTGCCAGGCATGCACAGGATGCTAACTCATTTAAGTCCCTGCCATTCCTGTGTGAAAAGTGCTAAATTCCTTTAAAATTCTAGGAAACTGTATTTAATGAAATTAACCAGGTTCACATGCTTAAGGACCAACTTACCAATTTTCTTCCCTTTTTTACACCGCGTAAAAGGCGACTCAAATTAAAGGAGAAAATATTCAAGCTGATAGTATGGTGCATTTTCAAAATGATTACTGCTAATTATATGGGTTTTTTATAACAGTTTACAAAAGTGCTTTCACATGTATTATAAGTACTAGCAAGAACTTCCCCTGTTATATGCTAGGAATGGTATCACTGTTGTGAAAGTAATATGAATAAACTCCATAATAAATGACAGGGTTTGTACCATTCATATCTTACAAAAGTAGAAACTGAGTTTCCCAGAGTCCAGTGCTTCCCTTTGCGATGGGTTTACACAGGATGGGCTTACCTCTGCCTCTCAGGACTCCAGCTTACTCTGTCTCCAACTGACTATATCTTCTACATTATTTATTCCATCCTTTCTTCACTAACACAATAAAATAAAGACATAGACTCTCTAGTCTCCATTTTAAAGATGAGGAATCAAAACTCAAAGGAAATACCTAGAAAGCAGAACTGCTAAAATTAAAAGCCAGGGTACTGTCCTAGTTGGCACATAAAGAGCATTAAAATTTACTTTGTAAAGGTCTGGGGATATAGCTCAATGGCACTGCACCTGCCTGGCAAATGCAAGGTCCTGAGTCTGATCCCCGGTACCACAAGGAAGATTCACTTTATAGAAATATGGCATATACACATACTTATGATGTCCCCTGCCTTATGCTACATTTCTATGACAATGTTATTAAAAAATCAAAGTCTGTTTTCAGTAGTGTCACAAACTTGTCTTCATAGGCAATGAAGATTTTTCTCCAACCTGTAGATATTTCCATAATTTTTCAGCCCATTGAATTTCCTTTTCATGGTGTCTGAACCACAATAGCTGCCTTGGAATATATGTAAAGTTGCTTCTGAGTTTAAACTTATCCAACACAGAATGTCAAATAAAAATAAGCAGTTCAGCCGGGCGTAGTGGCTCACGCCTGTAATCCCAGCACTTGGGAGGCAGAGACAGGAGGATTGCTGAGTTCGGGGCTTGCCTGGACTACATAGTGAGCTCAGAGCCAGCCTAAACTACGGAGCAAGACCCTGTCTCAAAAAAAAAAAAAAAGCAGTTCAATAAATATTAAGGGCTGGTGATGACAGTTATGTTGAACATTTTAAAGAATCTCATTAATTTATTAATCATGTATTGAATACCTATAATGAACATTATTAAGATGATATGCAGAGCTTAGGAAAGAGAACACAGACAAATGTCGTTCTCACAAAGAATTAGCAACTGATGACATTTTAAAGTAAGAACTTCAGAACATACTGTTTCAAAGGAGTAGTTTACCACAAACAATTTTGTTTGACTAGAACTAATAGGAATAAAAGAGCATTCCTTCCTCTTATTGTTTCTTAACACGTATCTCTTGTAAATTCAATATTAATTTAAAATATGCCAAGGGCACCACTTTCCATAGAAACATTTTGACTGTAGGAATGGTCACTAACTTGGAAAAAACAGAAGTGGGGTGTGTGTGTGTGTGTGTGTGTGTCTGTGTGTCTGTGTCTGTGTGTGAATAATACATCAGAAAGGTACTGCATTACACATGATTATAATTTTGAGCTTGCAAAACAACCACAGCTGGGGTACTGGAAATTTCTAACCAGCACGAAATGAGACTTCACAATGACAGTAATAATCTTATCAATACAGCTAGTTCATGTTTTCAACACTGGAGTTTATTAGGATGTTAATAAGTGGTCTTTGAAAATAACTCACATCTAATTAAATTGTGGAAATGCTGAGTTGGACAGAGTCAAGCTGGTTTCCTTTGTGCAGGACTTCTCAGAAGCCTTATTAAGATACCATGCATTGTGAAATTCCAAGAAGGTAACACAGCAGGCAGCATTTCACGAAGTTACTAGAATACATAACTTTTTTCACACATTTTCTATTAGGTCTTTCTCAGAACAGGATCTTAGAAATGCTGATGTGGACAAATATACAGTTGAGACCTCTAATGAATTTCTTGGACCAGAATTATTCTTAGTAGACAAAACTATGTTCAGCAGGTCAATATGCATACTTGTTAGTTTTGTTGTTGTTGTTTTCTTGTTTTTTTGCACCATGTTTAGAAGAGCAGTTTGTTCCTAAAATTTCTTGCTTTTATAAAAATATGATTACCAGGAATTATCTAGAAATATACAGTCAGGACCTTTAGGTGAATTGCATAGTCATCAAGTTTTCCCAAATTGTTATCATTTTTTTCACTTGAAAGTTGAATTAGAAACAGATTCAGTATCTTTAACACTGTCTCATACATCACCCCAACATCTACTTCAGTGCTGTAGACACAAAATGTCCTCAAATAATACCTATTTGATGATAATGACTTGCCGTTCTTAAATAATTCTCAGGTGAACTATGGGCTAAACGGCAAGTTTGGGGCTATGTGGCCCGCTGGAGTTGGCTGAATCCAGGTTTATTTGAATTGAAATTATTTCCAGAAATATTATCAAATCAAAGAGCAGATAGAATGCCCTTTTGAAATCATAAGATATAAAACTGGTGCTTTATGCGAAAGACAGAGCTTTTTTAAAGAAATCATTCATATTTTATAACATGAACCATTTCCTTACAGTTTGGAAAATGAGTTATACTGGAAGAACTGTGGCTTCTAGGTAGTAATAAATATAAATGTTTTATGCAATCTTTTCTGTTGTTTCAGAACTTAGCAATATACTTTGAATTTTTCACTGATATGACAAAGTTTTATTATGATTATTGTTCTCACAATTTAGGAAATAAATATTATTTAGATGAAAGACAAAAGGAAATAACATAGAATAGACACTATGGGAATGTCTTTTTTTTTGAGACAGGGTCTCACTTTGTAGTTCAGGCTGGCCCTGAGCTCACTATGTAGCCTAGGCAAGACTCGAACTCAGCAATCCTCCTGTCTCTGCCTCCTGAGTGCTGGGATGACAGGTGTGAGCCACCACGCCCGGCACTGTGGTATGTGGTATTGATTGCTGGTGGGCATGAGTCACCATGCCCAGCATTGTTTGTGGTTACCAGGATTGAACTCAGAGCCTTGTGCTTGCAAGGCAGGCACTGGAACCACTGTGCTAAATCTCCAGCCCAGGAATGTCTTTTTAAAAATCTTTTAACATACGTGTTAGGTATTCACCAGTCTGGGCACTGTAAAAAGAGATGTGGCAGAGACATCATCCATGTCCCCAGAAGGCCATCAGGACAGTTTTCTCTTATGTGTACCCAGAAAACAATGAGCCTGATTGTCATGTATTGCATAAAAATTGTTATCTTTGCTCAACAGCTTTGGCACATGAGGTAAACATGTTGTTCTGAGAATAATTTCTGACCTTTAAAATGGAGGAAGAGTTGGAGAAATGTCATTGAACTGGTTCAAGTCAGAGTTTATATTAACTGATCCAATTTGAGTTGAGTTAAATTGGAAGGCCTGATAATAAACATGCCTTAGTGAAATGTGGAAATATTGCATATCCTAGAAAAGAATATGTAGATGACAGAAACATTGCACCATAAGTTTTCTCTTTGCTCTCTGACTCATTTTCCATAGACTTTCAATGGAACTATTAAGCTAATTATTAATAATTGCTCTTTAAGGTGTTATGTAGGGTTTAAGGGAAGGGCATGTCACTTCTGTGGCTAAAATTCTTGAGAAAGGCAGTTGAAATGAGAAGGGTTTCCTCTGGCTCACGGCTTCAGAGGCTTCAGTCCATCTGTGGCTCTCTACACTGCTTTTATGCCTATAGCATGGCACAAATATGAAGTGAAAAGGGCAGCATGGAGGATAGCTCCTCACCTCACGGAGGCCTGGAAGTAGAAGAGAGGCAAAGGGCAGAAATGACAGCATCAGGGACAAGATACAGTAAAATCCCCCAGGTCGTGGCCCATGATTCACTTCCTCAGCTGGACCTACCCCCTGAGTTTCCTTTACTTACCATTAATGGCCTCAGATTCTGACCTTGTCAAAGGATTAATCCACTGATGGAATTAGAGACATGGCTAAGACTGGGGATACCTCTGCTCTGTTTCAGACTGTAAAAGACAAGTGGAAATGCTGGAAAAGAGCCAGGATTTTTTTTCCTCAGTCTTTCTTTCTCATCCGTAAAGTGGGATTTGGATTAAAATGGATCACTTCTGGCCTGGGATTTAGCTCAAATGGTACCATGCCTACCCTGCAAGCACAAGGGCCTCAGTTCAATCCCTGGTACCATAAAAACAAACAAACAAAATATAAAATCATTAAAATTTAAACAATCATTCTAACCACACCATGCCCAATTAAGATCATAGATATATTGTTTTTATTTGATGATATGTAAAAACTATGTTATGTTAATCAAAAATAACAGAGCCAAACACTCTTTGATACACTGTATCTTATGTACCCCCAAGATAATCAATCATCATAGATCTCTTAAAAAGGACCAGGCAGGGCCGGGGATTTAGTTCAAGAGCTACCGTACCAACCTTGGTACCACAAAAAAAAAAAAAAAAAAAAAAAAAAAAAAAGGACCAGCTATCTGGACTTCAAAGTCTGAGAGGCGTATTCTAATCTTTATTACCTTTGAACAGTCTCACTGCCTGCTTCTGTTGTGTTATGTTTGTTTTGCTATTTGAATGAAATCTTCCCACAAATGTTGCAAATAATAGCTAAAATTGTATTAGGTTAACACTGTTTGCTAATCTATAAATAGCAGCAATGCAATGATAATATAAAATATAAGCTTTGGGGTATTATTTTGGTTTGAATTTATCCTAATTCTTCTCTCTCATAAATTATGTCTTCCTCTTAACTCAAGTCAATTTAAAATAAAATTCATGAAGCTTGCATAAAAATCCTCAAAACAAGCACATTTCCAAAAGCAGATGAGCATGAACAAGAAAAATATGTTTTTTGTACCATTTGAAATATATTCACAACTTGACTCACTGTTCTAGATGGAAATTCAATTAAACCAATAGTTTTTCAAGCTAGTTTTATCATTCTGATAAAAACTCACCTTTCTCCTCATGGAATATATAAAAGATACTGATTTGATTCTATTTAAAATTGTATGCCTTCATAAAATATGACAAATTTAGAACTTCAATCAAGTATATTATTGAGACAAAATTTTATTGAGTAGTGTGTATATTATTAAATAAATATAAAACTAAGTGTCTAATTTAAAAATAAAATGAAAGAGTTACAGATAATTTGAATTCTCATCTGCATTACGTATTTAGTGAAAGGCAGGACCCAAGCACATAAGACTTAGCACACAAAACACCATTTGACGCTCCTGGCTATTTTGACTGAGAGCACAATTTACCTGGCAAACTGCTCATGAATATTATGATCATGTTTAATCGATTTTCTTTCCAAATCTCAGTGTTGTAAATGCCTGTCCACACAAAAAATGCCACAAGTAGCACTTCGCTAGACCTAAACACTGAGTCCATATTGCATCATAGACTTAAACATCCTATTTTGTATCTGTGAAATTAAGTTATTTCTTCCTGAAACTCCATTTCTGAGCTAATACACCCTACAAAATACAGCTAAACTCTGTAATGTGTAAACTGCGTTAACAGTCTCTCCCTTTCTGTCTCTTTTTCCCAATCCTAACTTCGCTCCCTCCTTCTTCTCTGTTTTATACTCTGATTTTGAGAGACTATACATAATGAACACATTTAATGCAGTAATTCCTAAAGAATTTTCTGTTAGGTCTTTCTAAAATCAGTCACAGAAAAAAATGTTTAACTTATCTTTCTAAATAGAATCACATTTTAATAACATCTAATTTGCCTGAGTATTTTTTTTAAACTGAAGTTTTACTGGGTCTGCAAATGTGCAAAACCAGTCAAACTAAATTCCATTAAGCACACACTGGCCAGAGCGACATGGAGAGGACCTATGGAGATCACAGTTGCCACAGGGCTGTAAATTTTTTTAAATAAGTTCATGATTTGCTCTGAGTGTCGAGTGGCTTATTGTGACTTTCAAAAAGCATTGGATATCATTTAGCTGGGAGCTAAGCTACTGCTAACGGGGATTGATACTTATGAATTTGACTAGAACTCATTCTTTGGCAACCCATCAAGATACTTTGCTAATAAAATTCTCTTATTAAAAAAGCAATTGCAAACTTATAAATGATAGTAATATGCATTTGAAAGGGTAGACTAAAGGATTACTGACAACTAAAACAAATTTTTTTATTTAAGGTTTAAATTTGTTTTATTTAAGTTTAAATTTATTTGTTTTAAATTGATATCATTACTTTGATATGTTCTAAAATGTGGTTCAAGTAACCAATTAAAAGTAGAATATTTCTAGTTTATAAAGATATAAGTTATTCTAGAATTTTTTCTTACTGTGAAAGAATAGCAGGCACCAAAGTGCCCTATAAATTATAAAGTACTAAAAAGATATAGGCCTTATTATTCTAGTCAATCCAAATTTTCAGATTTCATAGGTTCATCCTTAATGTCAATATTCTGTGTTTTCTAACTAGACCATGATTCTCAAGAATAAATTTCACTTTAATTATGCAAAAACTTAGGTCAGTTTTCCACGAAGATTAAAACTATATCATGTGCACAGGTCCTATGGAGATCAGAGCACCTTAAACACCAACATGAGAGCTAGGAGATAATTGAATCTTCTTTCACTGTCATTTTTTCTATATTTTTTTTCATGTGAAGACATACAAACAGTATACACCTACATTCATTTAGCTTAAAAGAGAACTGATATAGACTGGCCAAGATATGCATATTCTTTTTAAATGGAAAGAGTTCATGTGCAAAATTTCCACACCAGCCAGAACAGAGGGGAGGGAAAAAGGACAGGGACAGATGTATTTGAAAAAGACTTTGCAAATCAAATCCCATAGTTCGCTGGAACTGTGAAGAGGCCTAATTGGAAGTAAATGAAGAGATTGTTGCATGATGGTTATTTTTGGGAAGGGAATTTTTTTAAAGACAGAGCTAACATTTAACTAGGGCTTAATATTTTTTTTTTCTCTCAGAAAGAAAACACTTCACTGCTCACATGCAAGTGTAAAGAACACCAGTCCTTTTTTTTTCCTTTTATCTTGAATGCATTTATCACTACAATTGTTCAGCTCTGAAAAGCCTTAGGGTTCCAATTGGCCATTAGGATATGAGGACTGTTTTTGCTATCCACAATAGACAGTATTTTTCTTACTGCCTAGATAAAATGTCCTTTTGGTATAAGTAATGTCACAGTGAAGTGAACTAACTCAGTCTACTCCAGAAATTTTTTTTCTTCTACAACAAAATTATTACTTCAGCCTTAGGAAGATAATGATGAAGGAATTTTTAACTCATAAATATATTCAAGAAAATACAATCCATTTCTATAAGCAGAAATCTATATGAAAATTTGTTTTTAGCCACTTTTGTTGTTTGTCTCATTTTTTCCCATTGGGATGAAACAGTATAAAGAAGGTTATTTTTCTAAGTATTTTTAAAAATATTTTCAGGAATTTATTTTAACAAACATTGCAATACGGTGATGGAACACTCTAATGTATCAGTCACTTTTAATGAGTGTTCCCACAATTGCCTGTGTGAGATGAGAATTAGGAGCACAGTCCTCCCATGCGTGGTATCATTTCCTCAGATAATCACACACAAAATGAGGGATCGATGCCATTTCTACAACAACCATAAACACTGCAAACTTTGTTTAGCTGAACTTAATAAAAATACATTGTAACAATTTTGCTCAAGCCTTGAAACCTGCTAAATATGACATATGACAGTATCACGGGTCCCAAAGTGGAGCACAGTCTGATTCAAATCAATTGCAACAATTAACAAAAAGAGAATTCAATAAATAGTCCGACAAAAAGTCCTTGTGAGTGTTCTCCACGGCCACAGGGGCAGCTTACATCATCCAGCCAAAAATCTCATTAAACCAGTGAAACCCTTTACTTTCAGTTTCTCTTTGTGCTGAGATCTTGTGCTCAGTGACAAGGGGTTTTCTTCCAGGAAGATTTTCTCTTTGTTTGAGCCTTTAAGTTTGCATTGTTAGGCAGCTTCCTAATCAACTCAGAGAAAAATGAGCAAAAGTCAGTGTTTCAACAAATCAACTGATTAAAACAGTTGATCTCATGAACCATGTGTGTTGTAGACCTTGTATATAGACATGAATGTTTTGTATGAACCCTAGACATGGTCTTTCCTCATAGTTAAGCAACTGGAGTTGTTTTGGGTTCTGAGTTGAAATAATCTTATCAAATTGGGAAGATACATATACATATAGATGTACACATTCAAGTGTTTATATATGTGTGTGTATACATATATATGTATACATATATTTATATACTTTTACCATGTATAATAGAATCAGACTTTGAAATGATTGGGTAAATTGGAAGAGTGGTGAGAAACAAGTAGGGTGAAATTAAGTAGATCATTCATTTGAGATAAATAGAAGAGTAAGCGTGAACAGAAATTTTAGTGTGATTCAGTGTTAGAGCTAAGTTGGGTAAATGGAAAGGACTCACTGAAATTTCCGTCAGGAGACTGTCTGTCCAGCAGCCTCTGTGCTCCCCTGGTAGGGAGCTGAGTAGAATCCCCAAATCCCAGGGGATCTTGTAGCGATTGTTTAGGACAGAATATTTAGTCTAGAGAGTTTACTAGACACTAGGCCTCTTAATACATAATAGGACCCTGAAAGCTTAAGCCTTCAATACTCTTTTCTATTTTCTCTTCTTCTTTGTGTCTTTCTCTTCTCTCTCTCTCTCTCTCTCTCTTTCTTTCTTAATTTCTTTTTTCTTTCTTCCTTTATTTCTTATTTTCTTTTGTCACGATCACATAAAATCCTTAAGTTGTGAATCATTAATCATACTTGTGATTCTCCTGCTTCAGCCTCTCAGAGTACTAGGATGACAAACCTATATCACTATCCCTGGTTTAAGCCTCTCCATCTTTTAATGTTTTGCCACAGTTATTTTATTTGAAGCCTATACCTACTCTTTAGGGAGGAAAGGCACGCATAACCATTTACCCCTTTTTATATCTGGACCAAGTGTCTTTCAGAGTGGTCATGGGCTTTTCCCAGGCCAGTGGAGAAGTCAGGCATTCCGGAGATGAGTCCCAGGGCCACCCTCTCGTGGCTTCCTCCTTACCCGCTGTTGGCACCCTGGCAGTTCTCTCTGAGAGCTCCAGCCAGACCAGAGCAGTCTCTGGAGGGAAGTGGGGCTCTGAGGGTGGGGCGCCCCCTTGAGGAGAAACTGTCAGCGGGATGGGATGGAAAAGAGTAACACTGGGCAGAGGCAGCTCAAACCTCTGAACCACTGTCGCCTCCCCGTCTTGAGGCGACCGGGCTGGCTTCGGTGTCCCTTCTCCTGGCCACTCCTGGCTGGGAGCCGACGACCTCCTGTGGAAGAGGCCAGCGCGACCCTGGGGCCAGAGTGACCGGCAGCTGGACCGTTGACATCTGCTCTCGGGAGCCGGCTGAACGTCAGTCCAGCGACGCAACTAAAGTGATAAACTGAGTCATCACACGTGGCAAATGTTTAATTAGGCAGGAGTCGCCTTGTTTTTGTTTTTAATGCCAGAAATGATGCAACTATCATTAAGATTTTTGCAAATGCGATCAAGTTTTTAAAGAGTCACCATTGTCTCTGCAGTGTAGTTAGCAGGGGTGGGTGTACTGATGATGGACAACCCAGGAGAGAACTCACCATCTGGAATGGGGTGCAGATTTTAAACCAATAAATAATAATAAGCATTAAGAGTACTAGCAGATTGCCTGTAAAACACAGAAGGAGGCACCTAAATCTGTGGAGGTAAGCAGAACCCCTGGACGTTTTCTAGAAGAGATCATTTCTGTACTCGGTCTGGAATGCCTAGTAGATATTTTTCTGGTGGTTGAGGGCAGAGGTAAGGCTGGTAAAAGTACGTGAGTCCCAGCTCTGAGAAACCCTTAAACACACACCCTGCCTGATTTTTTTCCTTTTAAACTGATGTTGCATGGATGTCTTCTTCCAGCGTCTGTGTGAGAGGTGAGTGGGGTAGGCCCTTCAAGAGTTTACATTGTGCCTCTCAGGTGAACATGCTTAAAAGACTTGAGGAAGGGCTGGGCCAAGTCCGGGGTGGCCAGGCTGTCTCCTCTTAGCTTAGGTCTAAATGGTTTGTATTGTTTTGCTTAGAGTCCCCGCTCCACTCCAGGTCAGTTTGTGTTTTCATTTATTCTGCGTCCTGCGTTCCACCCGTCAGGTTTCTCTTCAGCGTTGTACAAGAGCGTGTGGATTAGAAAGGGGTAAATACGGAAGGCAAAGGAAACATCTGATAGTAAAACGCAAACAAAAAAAGTGGAAACGTATTTAGGGAGTTGGGGGATGGTAGGGTGGACAGGAGAAAGGGAAGAAATGAGAATCAAGATGTGTCATGTACAGGTACAAAGTTTTAAAGTTGAATGTGGTCATAATATTTATGTAAAGTATACCAATAAACTCAATTACATTAAAAATAAATTATTTAGGCAGAGACAGGAGGATTGCTGAGTTCGCGGCGGCTTGCCTGGGCACCATAGTGAGCTCAGGGCCAGCCTGAACTACAAAGCGAGACCCTGTGTCCCAAAAAAAAAAAAAAAAAAAACAAAAAAAATTATTTCTCCATAAAGCACAGGGAAAAAAAAGAAAAGGGAAATGGAAAGAGTTGGGACCAAAGCTTAAACTTTGTAAGAAATGTTTCTTTCATAATGAAACTAGGCTTTAAAACACATTCTTGTAAATGCAATCCATAGAAGCCTTTTCCTTCCTTCTACCTTCCTAAATTCCCATTTTTTTATCCTTCTCAATACAAAAGGAGCTAAATCCTATACTTTTAATCTAATGTTTTCACATTTTACTCATTTAAATTATCTTTTGAGATTCTGTGTGAAAATGTGTTTTTAAATGAAATGGATGTTATGATGTGACACATTAGGGTTCCTAAATGCAATCCAGGAATATATTAAAATACATCAAGAGGCACATTGTATCACGGGTAATCTCTCTTGTGTAGGGAACTGTTACTCTGAAAGGACTGATGTTAGTAATTTTTTAAGAATAAAGCAGAAGAAAAAAAGTGGTCGGGTAATACCATTTTCTCTTTAGGGAATGAAGGATAATTTTCATGCATATTATTTAAATACAGTCATCTCCAACAATACAAGGAGACAGTTATGTATTTTAAACGTGTTTAATATAATTTTCTAAATATTTCAGTATTTAGTAAACATTATCTTTTCTTGTGGAAATTTTTATTTTAAATATGTTTTGGTTAGTCTAGTATAATATTACATAATTATATCTCAATGAATTTCTAGAAGTGAAACTAAGCTTTTAATGACACACTACTAAAAATCATATCCATAGAGATTAATATATCACTGCAATTTACTCAGTAAGATGTTTTTATATGTTAGCTGGTAGTATAACCCAGTAGAAAATATCAATAGTATTTCACTAACTCATCATATCTGTCTTCTTTAATTAAATCCACTTTACACTATTATAGGCAAGTCAACAGCTTTTAAAAATATTTCCCATACCAATCTGAAAATGAATAACTCTGAAGGGTGGTTATTAGTCTTTATATTTGTATTTCTATAGAACATATGTATAACAAGATCTCCAAAAGGATAACACCAAGCAAAACTTAACAAAATGTAAAAGCAGCAAACATCCCAGACTAATGTAAAAAAATAAAAAAGGCTCTCCACCCCTTTGGAGAATGAATTTTTGACTGTAATTGTGAGCAAGGTAGAATGTGATATGTCTTTTGTACAATGTGTAGAAGTTTTTTAGATTGCTAATGTCAGAAATCTCTAAATGAAATTCTTGCAAATCTCCTCATGCACTGGTGGGTGTCGCTAGAAAACAAGTTTAATTGTAACTTTGGCAACACTGTTCTTGAGACATTAATATTGCTTGTCTGTAATGTTCTGACACTTTAGCAATGGAAGGTTGTTTTTGTGTGGGAAGCAAGGCATAGGATGACAAATGAAAACTGAGTTGAATCAGTAGGCATATTCTTTCTGAGTCACCGTGCCCTTTGGTAGGCTCTGTAAAACGTGTTTTTGCTCGTCTTTGTGGGCAAAGTACAATAAACAATGACTGTAACATCTATAGTTTGGAAGCCAGCAGCTGCAGATAGTAAAATGACTCAAATACCAGCATGTGTTGCTCAGACTTTCTGGTAGCAAAAATAACAGGGAACAAGATTTTTCTGTTATTTGTTTTAAGATCACTCTAAACTTCTTAGTCGAACATTTTCTTTGTGATAATCCCTTATTACAGAAGAGTACTTGAAAAATCTTTTTAGTTTGTGATTTAAGTTTGCAATTTAAGCAGCGCTACTTAACTGTTATTGAGTCAGGCATGTTTTTCTTCTTTTCCACCAGTGAGAAGTACTGAAACTGCTTTTCCTCAGATGGGACTTTATATCTTAGACTGTTTTTAACATAATTTAAAGGACAAAAGTTCCCCCATAGCCTTCTTTATTTTTTTAGTAAACATTTATTCAGCCTAATTTTGTGTAAAGTACTATACTACATGTTATGGAAATTCACAAATATGTAAGACATGACTCCATGACTCTTCAAAGATTTACAATTATAAAGAAAATCAATGTATTTGTGTGCTTCCAAACAAAGAAAGAGATGATTCTATAGAATTAATTCAACTACATTCCTGAGGTAATTGTTGTCACTTGTTTCTGTTTATTTTCTAAACTCTTATGTTTTTTAATTAAAAGAAACAAAAGCCATGAACTTCAGAGGGTTATACTGTTTAAAATACTGCCCATGATAGTCTTTTCTGGAAATGTTTCCTCACTTAGAATAAATTAGATTTTTGTGTTGTTTTCTTTTTGAACTTCATTTTATTTTTACATTGTCCAGTTCACTAAATGTATAGTTGTTTCTATAAAAACATGATCTCTGCTTGTCGTCTAATTGTTCCTATGTGCCTCTAGGTCCCCTTATTAAAAAGACAGAGAAGCTCAGTTTACATTTCAAATGAATCTTAGAAATACATCCTATCAGGCAAATTTAGTAATTTTATAGACTTTCAAAATAAAATTTTATTAAGCCATTCTATATTCACGTAATGGAAGAAGGATAACAATTTAAATAAGGCTGACCATTACTTGTATTAGTATAAAGACATTAGGGCAGCTGTTTCTGGAAATGACTATTAGCTAGTGGTTATTTTGTTCCTTTTTTCCATTGTAATGAAACAATTTAATCCCACATGCTAATGACTAATATGTGGGATATATAGTGCCTTCCATTTCATCAAAATTAGCTTTGCCAAAAAGATAGCACAACTTTTGTTTTGGTGCTAAAAGTGCTTGTGTTCCTTTGTTTTCTCTTTCACAGCTGCAAATTCTTAGTAAATGGTTTCTTCACTATTTCAAAAAGTATTCTATACAAAATTTCAAAAGTCTCCTACAGACTGGTCTTTAGTCTCTTTGTCCATGCTGGAAGAAAGTCGTTCATAAGTGAGCACCGGGGAAGATGCCAACTATTGGCTTCGTGAAGCCAGGATGCACAGGAGCTGGAATGCAGGCACGTCTTGCTCAGGGTGATGCTCAGGACCCAGGGTTGAGTTAGTTACCTCGGGTCAGGGTTTCCCATAGCGTCATAACCTCGAGAAGATGCAGTTCAGCCTTCCGTGTTCAGTGTTCTTGGTTGTTAAGTTTTAATTTTTGTTTTGACTTGTTTGCAGTATATTTCAGGAAGATGGCACGTGCATGTCATACATTCTAAATCTTTTACTGTCCCCTTACTCTCCATTCTTTCCTTCTTCCCCTCATCTCTTCATTGCTTTCCTTTGTGTAAAATAACCCACCTCCCTATTTCTGTTACCTGTCTTTTATTTTGCCGTTTCTTTAGACTCTGGATTTCTCATGTGAGAGATGCCATATGATAATTAAGTTTTTGTGTCTGATTTATTTCACTTAATATTTAAGTCTCAAAGTACATGCACTTTCCTACCAATGACTCAAGTTTATCCTGTTGAGTAGTGCTCAACTGCATGTAAATCCGTTCATCTGTTGATGGGCATTTAGGTCACTTTCTTGATTTAGTTATTGTAATAAAGTGTGCTGTTTTAAACATGGTTATGGAAATCACTGTAATATGGGGTCTAACTTTTGGAAAGATACATAGATGGGCAATAGTTGAGTCAAACGAAGTTTCTATTTTTAGATTTCTTTCTTTCTTTTTTTGGAATCTGACTTTGATTTCCATAGTGTTTGTACTAGTTGATATTACCACTGATGGTGCTGAGGGGTTCTTTCTCTCCTGCAGCCTCACCAGCACTTGTGACTATTTGATTTCTCGGTCATTCTTTTTGGAGGAAGGTGGAATCTCAGTGTTGTTTTAACTCGCATATCTCTCATAGAGACACTGAATCCATGTTGCCTGTATTTATTGCTCATTTGCACTCCTTCTGAGAGGTGTCATTGCAACTGCCCTCTTTTGTTTGCAGGAGGAGCTGGTGGTTTTTAGAACTTTCTATACTCTAGATATTAGTCTATTCTAAGTGGTAATTACCAGTTCTTTAGCACTAATATCTCAGCAGCCTGAGACTCCACCAAGGAAGACACCAATAACCCTTCAACTTTAGGCGCATAGCTCTAAGTGCAGACTCTATATATCCTTTAAAGTGTCCCTGTGATAATATTGTAGTTGAATAAACTCAATCTGTGGCAGCAACATTAAACATACTCTGTCAATAATACTGACAAATATTTACTTGGCGCTTATTATAGATGACGGTAAGTGGTACTGAGTTCCCTACATTTTTGACAAATGAATTCAATAGCATATGAGATACTGTAATCATCTTTGTTACTGCTTTATGTGTTTCTTGAAAGACTATCACAATGTTGTAGCCAGAGTGAAGGTAGCGCTCAGTCTAAAGGAGAACATAATTGCTAATCTGTTTATTTAAAGTCTGGGTCCTTCTTAAAGTTTCCATTTCAGTCTTACTTTGTTTTTTTATGTTGGTATTATCAAGGAAAAAATGAATGATCAGTTATTTCTGTGCGAACCATGTCCTGACGCTTAACAAAGTTCAGTTTCTTCTTGATAGAAAATATATTATGTTGTGCAGCCTGCGGTTAAATTTTTTTGGTATCTTTTGCAGAGTGGGCCCTTAGGGTTTTGCAAGTGGGTGTCACTGTGTGATGCCTCCTACTATGTAAATCAGCTTGCATCTGAGTGTGTACCTTCGCCCATAAATGTCACTGTGGTCCACTGAGCGTCTGGCTTCAACATTTCCTGTTGTACAGTGGACAATGAGAAACATTTTTTTTTTTCCTCACAAAGGGAGCCCGTGACAGACAATGAATATATATCCCCATGAGTGTGTGTACAGCTCCGGCAGGAAAAACTGCAACAGTTGTGGAGGGTTGAAATGATCGTCTCCAACTATTGAGCAAGATGACACAAGGCAACCACATTTCTGAACAGCTTTTGGAAAAAGAGAAACAGATTATCCTTTCCATTTCCAATTTGCTTCTCATTTTCACAGGCTCGCGTTCCTCCTGGTTACCCTTAGTCTCCCATTTAACAATTTGCCTCAAAATAAGGAGATAGCGAATTCTTTCGTTCCATTCACTTGCTGCTTTCTCTTCCTCTCTACTTGGCATACATAAATGTGATGTGTCTTTATATCCACATTTAGAGCCCATTTCATGGGACTGTCATCCTGTGTTGAGGAGTGAATGAATAAAGGCACACAACACAGGAGACAATGCTGACCCAACATGCCTTATTCCCCACATGAATAACTCATATTTATTTTTAAAATTCTAATTTCTAATAATTTAGTGTTAAGAATCTCAGAATTATATGAAACATTTTTGATAGAACAAAAATCATCTGAAAATTAGAACACAGATACTTTTAAAATTTTAATTCCTGAAAATGTTTGCATTTATCTAACTAAATCTGATTCATCATCATCATCATCATCATCAGGCTTGAAATTTGATAGACGTATATGACTGAGCTAGAAATATTCTCTAACTTGGGGAAAGCATACATGTCAAGTTTCTTTTCCTGCTGTGTCTTGAGGTCAAAGGGAACAGGAAAAGAAAGGAAGGGAATTAACATTTCTTTGTTACAGACTCTCTTCCTGGGTACTTTATGTTTAAGGTTCCTTTGACAATATTTATGAATCTGGTGAAGTCAGGTAAGGGAGAGTGGAGAGAGTGCCAGAAAAATTCAAATTGGTGACATTAAACTGGTGAATAATCTACTTTTTGGTAAAAGTAAGTCACAATCCTTCTCTACTGTATTTAAGAATTGATTTTTAGGACATGTGGTCTCTCGGTGGATAAAAGGCAGAGCAAGAGATGGGGGATAAAATGACACAATGATTGATAAGCACTGTTCAATAGTAAAGGTTTGATAGACTGGAAAACAAAACTGGCCAAAATGTGTTTTTCTTCTTACTGGTTGCTGTTACTGAGTAGTAGCTCAGGGCTACGTTTCCCTGTGACACTAAGGGGAGATGACTGCTTGCAGGTATGCATACACATTCCGACAGAGAAACATGGTATATCGAGAGGCAATGTATTAGTGAGAGAGGAGCAAAGATGTGTGTGTGTGGAAAGGTGGTTGGAGGAGGCAGGTTCCACTCCCGTCAGAAAGATTGCCTCATGCATATTGGACATGTCAATCTGAAGTAAAATGTGATTCCCGGGCATCCAAATTGGCAACAGAATCTAGCTGATGGAGCTCATTAAAGCAGTTTGAAACATTTTCCTTTCCTGTTCAAAGGACTAGAATTCAGTGACTGACATGTTAGTCATTCACGGAGAGGGAGGCCGGGGAGCACTCGCACACAAGCCGGAAGGGCCAGGAGCCTGTGTGGGCACACCCACCGTGTGCATACACACACTCGTGCAGGCGGGTTCTGTGACACTTTCTCACACAAGGAATTAGACATCAAGATGCTCTGTTGTCTTAAATCACTCAAACCGGGACCATCTGCTTTGTGAGAAAGCTCTGAGGTTGCATGTGATCAACACCAATAACCACTGTCACTGCCTCTTGTCAAGGCAAAGCCATTTGTCTCTGGAAGAAAAGCCTGGAATGTGTAAGAAGTAGGTAAGGATTTCGAATGGAAATATAAGCCTTTAAATAAATAATTGTCCTTTCTAAGTACATTTTTAAAAACATATGTATAAAAAATCATACTGAAAAAATTTATACTCAATGGAATTGTGACACTTACTCATCTAAAAAGCTTCGCTCATTCAAACCACAGAGATTAATCACAGAAAAGAGATAAAAAAAGTTTTCCCTGAAAGAGAAGGGAAATAATTTTGCAGTAAATCATAGAGTAGGGCTAACATGAATCACAGAAAAAGGTACCAGCTCTTATGATTTAGGGGACATATAAAAAATAGCCCTTTGTGGATTGACAGTTATAGGTATAAATGATAAAATTATTCAGCAGAGGTATGTTCTCTCCTCGCCATTTATCATTTTGCATCTGATTACTTCTAAGAATTTAATTAAAGGGACAACAGAACCTTATAGACCTTCTATGAGTCTCACAATCAGATACCTTTTTAAGCCCTTTAAATATCTATATATATATTTATATTTATATATATTTAATATTTATTTAAATATATTTAATAGTACAAATAAATATTTAAATATATATTTATATATATGTGTATATATAGATATTTAAAGGGCTTAAAAAGGTATCTGATATATGTGTATGTATATATATGTATGTATGTATATATACATATATATACATACATACATATATATACATATACATACATACATATATATGTATATATATATGACTGCCCTTTTCTTTGGCTTTGTTTTTACTAAATGCCCTGTCGTGTCTTCATGCATGTTATTTTATTCTTGATATCAATATAGGCTTGCAAGAAAAATTTATTAAGAAAACATGAAGAATCAAATGCAGAGTCAGCCACTGTGGGTATTAGCACAAATATTATTTTAACTTAAACTTTCACTGAGAGACTATAAATAAAATAAGAGCTGACCTTACACAATTCTGTTATAATCTGTTAAATTTCATTTTTGAACTAAAATCGAGATCACTGTACTTTTTCTCTCAGACTCTCCAACTTGAGCAAAGGTGCATGTCTGTATTTAGACATACATACAAAAGCCTTTTCTTGTTAGATCAGCATTATTTTTCTATAGAAGAGCTTTAAATCAAAAGGTAGTGTTTAATCTGGAAAGTAGATGAGTACTTGTAGTCAAGAGACCCCTTTCCCTGAGTGAAGCCCCAACTTGCCTAAACAGGAGAGATTTTTTCTTTACATTGTGTATTGAAATGGCAGAGTAAATGGGATTTGTACAAATAAATCCTGCAACAAAGTCTTTACTGTCAAAACTCATATAAGGAAAATAAAGGTTTCAAGAACTATTGTGGCCATCATACAACATACTCACCTAACACATTCTTAAAAACACACCTGTGCATGTATTTTTATTTATGATTTAAAACAGTTAATACTACAACCCCAATTTGTAGTCACTTAAAATTTTGCTTCCAAACAACTTTAGTGTTTTTACTGACTAAATTAAGGCTTTTCTATGTTTCTCTCCATCTCCCAGAGCAGAAATTAAATCAGTTTTAATTTATTTTATTTGCTAACACTGTGGATATAATTATTGCTGCGGAGTCTTTTTAATTGTTTTCAACTAGGTGCTTGTCTTTAAGTTGCAATAGACTTCTAATTCCACATTGTTGATATTCCCTGGTTAATTCTGACAAAGTATCATAAATCCAGGTATTTAGGTTTATTGAATTTTGAAATGAGGTGATTAGTTGGCTCACGGATGAATGAATTGATGCAGAGCAAAATGAATTTTATGATTTACTATAGTTTACAAGTTCCCTTGGAACCATTATGTGCAAATTGTAAAATGTATTAAGAGGTAAGATATCACATTTATAATCAAGTTGGCAAATTTTGCTCATGTGAAGACATTCAAGCATTCTGTGAAAGAGTCACTGTTGAATAAGTGCTTGGCATACACAATTAATTTTCACTGTGTTGTCTTATGTTCTATCATTTGTAAGTCTGAGAGGCTAATGTATAAGATGTCAGGCTTTGCGATCAATGGGGAACAGACTGTGTGTCATGTTTTAGGGCCTTGGGTTGTAGTCTAATGTTCAAGGTAATTACCAGCCTAAAATTCTAATAAGATACTTGTAACTGAGTATTTTACTTTAAAACAAATGTTCCTTGTACATAGTCTCTCACTGATGGAGGCTGTAGGCTTATGGATTTTGCTTGTTACTGCTATTGCGTATGATCTATGTATTTAGATAAGCACTGTGCTAATTGTGAAAATCTGTGCCGATGGTCACATAGAAATACTACTATGAAATATTAATATTTTACTCAGAGTAATAGCAAATATCCTAAGCAGGTCAGGGTCTTTGTTTGGTAAGAACAGGAGAGTACCCAGAAGGCTGTGAAGAATATCAGAATGTCTTGATACTACTGGGATGGGTCACTACTAGTCCAAATCTTTGTTTTCTCCTAGCAGTGTTACTACAGTCCCATGGTAAAAACTCAGCCCGCCTGCCCTCCCGCTAAGCCAGCCCTGATCAGCTGTGCTGAATCTTCCTCTGCCAAGCATGCTGAGGACAGGACGTGGTTATTGTGTTCATATCTCAGACAGACACTGTGTGGGGAGCTCTGGCCAGTTAGGGATCCCCTCTGAGGATGAAGACATAGGAACTGCAGGAGTTATCCAGGAGTCTGCCTGTCTTTGTTTTCCATCCCAGCTGGGCAAAGATCGCTGTGTTTATAGCACCAGATTTTTCAGTGGCCAGTAGACACTTACTAGAGCTTTTGTGCAATAGTTGTCCTTTGCGAATAATTTCACTGAAAGCGATCTGTAAAGAAGTACACTGGAGTTTGGAGTGAACTAGTTATTCCAAATACTCTAGTGCAAATGGAGAGGCCTGTGTCTATTAGGTTATAACCCTAAATCATCGTGTCTCTATGGCTTGTCTTAGAGACTTCACAGGGCTGCAGAGGTGACTTGTCTAGTTTATTTGTGTCTAATCAGATCTATCACTGATTATTTTACTCTTTGTGTATTAATTACCACTGACAGCACATCTCTTAGACACCCAATGCGGATAGCCTAGAGTACTGGAGTGTTCTCACCGTTCTGAACTGAAACGTGTGTCCATCAGGAAGCCTTCAGCTAGTGGCCTTCTGACTTTGACTTTAGAAAAGTCTATTATATTTTTCTCAGGGAAAGAAAAGAAACAGGAGGGTTCTCCTTTCTCAATCTCAAGAAACTCACAGCTTGTAAGCTTGAGCAGATTTTGCAATAGGAGTCTGAGCAAAGTTATTCAGCCTTTCCTCAGATAGCCTACCAACAGCTTGCCTTTTTGAAAATCTTAGCTTTGGGGAGAAGAACTTGGGGGAGTTTCTTCTACCTGCACAGAGCAGTGGGCATAAGAACTATCTTGCACATAGCAAACTCTAGTAGACATTTG
>PVIC010031694.1:0-21154 GCA_004025085.1 Thryonomys swinderianus | reverse complement strand
TGAAAAATGTTAATACTTGAGTATCATAAGTAGCATTCATAAATGATACAGACACCTAACACAATTCACTAATTAGCTTCACTTTATTTTCTACAACTTCCCATGAAGATGACCCTAAAACCCTCCTCTTTCTCCCCTCAAGTGTAGCTTTGGAGGAGATATCTCGCTTTAATGTGGGAACATTTTAAAATTAAGTCTACAAAGGCGTAAAACAGCAGAGGGAAAACGTAGTTCAGAACATCCGCCTGCTCGTTGACCCAAGACTTTGCAGTTCGTGCAGCGCACGCGCGGAGGAGGCGGGGCCGCACTGGGGGCGGGGCTGCAGGGTCCCGTCCCGCGCTCTGACTCCGCCTTCCGCCTCCCCCTTCCCGGACGCCGAGGGACAGACTCCTCCCCCGCGCCACACCGGCTGGAGGAACGCGGAGCACCCTGCGCGATAGGATCATTCACGACCTGAAGAACTGACGGTCCTCCATTTCGGAGTTGAGAAAAACTAATTTCATACTAGAAAATTTAAAATTCTTAGAGTCCTTGCTCTAGATTAAAATTTTAGCGGAGCACGGGACAGTAATAAACCTCTCTTTATACAACAAGAACAGACACAGGAAGCCACTCAGACGTGAATCTCAGAAACTCAAAAATTCTCCATAGCTGCACAAACATCACGTCTACAGTTTATCTTACCAGGCAAGGTTGTACTTCATAGTTTAGTTTTGATTTGTAAAAGAGTTTTTGGTTATAGCTGCCTGAGATGTGTATTTTCTGCGCACAGACCAGACTTTCTGTGATTTTTACTGGAATAATCTTGGATTTCATTTGATTAGCCCATCATTATTGTCACTGAGTCACCATGAAGTTCTCCTAAAGTACTTCCGCCCATTCCAAAGAGAATTAGCCACGTAGAGAGGTTTCTGTGCCATGGGAACTCAGTCACTGGGTAGGTTGAGAAATGTGACTCTGCTCATATTGCTCTAAAAACTTTAAATTCTGATTTCCTCCCAAGATAGATGGCTTTTTAAGAAAGCCTTTAGAATCTGAGAAAGGTGTCTTATACTTAAAGATCACAAGATTTTTTATATCACATGTACTGCTAGTAAATATATTTCTTCTCCGTTTCTGCCCTCTCTCGTTTGTTTCTGCAGGTTCAGGTTGGCAGCAGCACTGAGCGCGGGGTCAAAACCCTCCCTGGCCACGACCGACCAGGGAGGGCCATCTGCACTGCACATCCTACGGTGGCCACGGCCCTCAGGCCCAGGCCAGACTCCACAGGTCTGAACGCGTGCACACTGGCATCCCCAGAGGGCCATCGCTGCCCCCTTCTCCTGTGTCCCCAGTTTCAACCCTGCACTGCCTCTGAGCCCTGGCAACTATTGAACCATCCACTGGCTCCGTGATTTTGCTTTTTCCAGTGTTTGAGTTGGAGTCACTCTGTGTGAAGCGTTTCCACGAGTCCTGATTCACTCAGTGATGAGCATTCCAGTGTCTCCCATGTCTTTTCAAGGATGGGTAGCTCATCTGTTGCTAAGCAGAATGATATTCTGTGTTTGCTACATGTCACAGTTGATTCTTACATTCACTTACTGAAAAGGATCTTGATTATTTCCCAGATTTTGGAACCATATGTGAAACTACCACGAACATCCACCCACAGGTTCCGTGGCTTTACGGTTCAGCCCAGTCTTCAAAAAGATAACAATTAAGTGTGCACTTAGCAACATATTGAAACAGCCAAAGAGTATAGAGCACAAAGTATGAGTTCCTCTGCCCTCAGTTCCTCTGTCTGAGTGCTACTGTTAAAAATGGCATTATTTATTGGTCAAATGTAAGTACATATATTTTACTGGAAACATGAACAAATAGGAGAAAGATACTGGTGCTTGAGAATTTTTTTAATATGATAAAGTGCTGAATTTGAACTATTGGAAAGAAAGGTTGATACATGAATTGTCCAGATAGACTGTGTCTTGCTCAGTTCTAATTCCCCTGCATATGTACTTAAATGAGCATACAGATTATTGAGGAATAATGTGTAGGTATACACACTTTGTATATGAATTTCTAAAGATATGTTCTATAGAAAAATATGTTCTATAGAAAAATACTAAATTTATGGGAATATTAGGCTTAAAGTTTTATACATAGATTTTTCTGAGCAAAACTTAAAGTGTTTGATTTTTTAAACTACTAAGTTGCAGATTTAAAGTACCTAGACACTAACTTTTTCTTTTTCTTTTAAAAAAACAAGTCTTTCTTAGACTTTTTTAAGAATCATGTGCTTTATAACCCAAGACAGTCTTTCTAGAGAATAAAAAGCCATCAAAATTATTTTAAATATTTAAGCATCTTGAATAATTTAATGATGCCGAGCGCTAAACCCCTTGGTGAAATTGTCCTAAAGTGTTAATTTTGGTTTGTCTTTTAAATGAACAAAGGTTATGAGAAGCCTTCTGGCTTTCATATTCAGTGACTGAATAGGTTCTTGTTTTTTTGTTTTGTTTTGTTTTTCTGTTTGGAATCTATTTATTTTATTTAATGTAAACATTCTCACTCTGACTTGTCTGTTCATGGGTCTCAACTTCAACAGCTGCCCAGCTCTGCACGGAGCCTTTATTCCTCCCTCCCTCGGCCTCACCGTTTGCTACCTGTGTTTCTTCAAGCCGCCCTGGGTACCTTTTGTCTCCCGGTTCAAGTTTTCTGTGGTCTCCCTTCCTTCCGTGTAGAAGTTTCACAAACAAATCTTCAGAGTATTAGAGAATAATATCTCCTTCTGAACCCTCAGAAATAGTTTCATACAATGAAGGGCTGGCGTTTGTTCTACATGTGGGCACAAAAAAGTAAAGGAGAATGCTTTAGCCTCAAAAAAACAAACTTAGCTTAGGAAAAATCAGAGTGGTGAGAGTTCATTTTATTTCAGACTTGAAGGAAAACATGTCAGAAATCATCTCGACTAGAAAACATGAATTATGCTTAACCTGCATGGTGCCTACAGGTGTGATTTTAAACACAGATACGTCCCAGTCATGTGGGGTTCACTTGCCCGAAATGCAAACAGGAAATTGTCCAGAAGGGGGGAGTTGGCTGGAGACGCCCCTCGAGCCGACTCTGTCCGCCTGGGCACTGGGCGTGGATGGCGGCCACCCGCCCGCGGGTCGCTCCCGGAGAGAGCCGAGGTGGCCTCTGCCCGACGTGGCCTCTGCCCGACGTGGCCTCTGCCCGACGTGGCCTCTGCCCGACGTGGCCTCTGCGCTTCCCTCGGGGTCTAGTTGGTCCTCTGCTGTGCTCCCGGGACTAGCCTGTGCCCGCCCCCGCGCCCGCCGTGTGCCCGTCGCTCCGGACACAGCCTGGGTGTGAGCAGAATCCTTCTCTCTTGCTTCTCTTCCATACCCCAATCCCAGAAGACTTCAAAGGACACTGAATGGATTTCAAAAAATAAAATATTTTAGCCTACATTTTTTTTCACATCTTCACAACATCGGTTGACCTTGGTTGGGCGACAGGATCATGAAATCTCAGCGTTGGAGTCCGTTGTCTCTGATGTTGGCATCACCGAAACTGTGCCTGGTTTGCATAACCCGCCCAGGTTAAACGTTCTGTATTAGTCACTTGGTATTGGCTAAATGATTCCTTTTTAATATTACAGTACAGCTATTTCATAGAATGAGCCCAAGTAGATTTATTAACTGAAACAATGTGTACTGAGCCATGACTGACGTGCTAGAAAACGTGCAGAACTGCGTAGAAATTCCTGTCCTCATAGGCCTTAAGATCTAGCGGGAAGAGCTGAAGAGCGAAGCAGAGCAAACGCGGGGCATCCCTGTGCGTTAGAAGAGCCCGAGCGTGGAGGGTCAGGTGAAAGCGTGTTCCGTGTAGCTCTGGCAAAGATGGGGAGACGCGGGGATTCTGGGCCGGGGAGTCTGCGGCGGAGATCTCTCAAAGGGGAGAGGAGCCCTTTCCCTGTTAGTTTTCCTGGAGAGGCAGGAGTCTTGGGGTGTGTGTGTGTGTGTGTGTGTGTGTGTGTGTGTGTGTGAGAGAGAGAGAGAGAGAGAGAGAGAGAGAGAGAGAGAGGACTAGGGTGATTAGGATGTTGTTAACTATTGTAAGAACTTTGCATTTTCTGCAGTTGAAAAAAAGTGATGGTTTTAAAAAAAGAGGAAACAAAGCTTATGTACATGGGGTGGGGTTGTAGGTGGGCGGGGGAATGGAAAAATGAAAATTAAGTCATGTCATACACTGATACAAATTCTCATTGTTGAATGTGGTCATGATGTGTGTATAAAATGTACCGACAAAGATTCATACCTAAAAAAAGAGAGCTTTAGTGTCGTGCTGAGTAATGAGGTGACCTCACGTAAGATTTAAAATTTCAGACCCTTCTGTCTGCTGTCTTGAAATCGGTCTGCGGGAGCCCAGGTGGAAGCCGGGTTCACAAGCAGCCCACCACGGTTACCTCGGGGAGGCGGCTCGGCCTGGCCACAGAGACAGCTTCCTGCCGGCCGTGCTTGGCAAGTAGAAGCGGAAGCATTTTGCGCGGGCAGCGTGCGCAGTGGGGAAGGACAAAGAAACCGAGGGTGGCACCGCTTCCTCGGGGTGAGCCTCCGAGGCGGATGCGCGGGCGGCCCGGCTCGGCTCGGCGGAGCGGAGGGCGCAGCTGCGGCCGAGCAGGGAACCGCGCGCAAGAGCCACCCCGTCTGCGCGACACAGACACCGCGGCGAGGGCCGCTGAGACCCCGCAGGGCGGCGGGCGAGTCGGACTGGACGCCCCGGCCTCGGGTTTAAACCCTTCTCCTCGGCTCCTCGCCTCGTCTTTCCTGGTCGTCCCGTTGCCCGGTCTCCCCCTGTCCCCGTCTGTGTCTCCGTGTGCTTCGCGCGTGACCCTCCGCACGGATCCTGTCCTCCGAGTTGGCCCAGCCTGGCGTGACGTCCCCGCAGCCGTGTCTCGTCTCCTGAATTGTCTTAGGATTATCCTTTTTTTTTTTTTTTTTTTTTTTTTTTGCTTTTTGAGACAGGGTCTCGCGTTTAGGATTATACTTTTATATCGTTTTAGCAAACACCCAGGGAGCAGGCCGACCGCAGAGACCGAACCGACCCGGGATCCCCACCGGAGCGTGGCTTCGGCCCTGCTGCTGGGAAGCAGGGACGGAGAGCGGAGGGGTCCGCTGCGGCTGTGCGGGGCGCCCTGCCCGGGAGTGGCACACTGCGGACGTCTCAGGACAGGTGGGGCCGGCGGGAGCTCCGCTGCGCGCGTGTGTGTGGGTAACGCTCGGCTCGGCACATGTAATCCTGTGTGCATAATTAAAATGGGAGTTTTTGACATTACATACAACACATTGTATGTGAAACTATTCAACAAATACTGCTGCATTATAAAATATGAATTTTTATGTGTGGATAGGAGTGTTATGAATGCCTGATTTTTTTGTTTGTTTGTTTTTTGCTTTTTGAGACAGGGTCTCGCTTTGTAGTTCAGGCTGGCCCTGAGCTCACTATGGTGCCCAGGCAAGCCGCCGCGAACTCAGCAATCCTCCCGTCTCTGCCTCCCGAGTGCTGGGATGACAGGCATGAGCCACCACGTCCGGCATTGTGGTATGCAGTGTTGATTGTTGGTGGGCGTGTCTCCACGCCCAGCATTATATGTGGTTACCGGGGATCGAACTCAGGACCTTGCGCTTGCGAGGCAGGCGCCGGAACCACTGAGCTACCCCTCCGGCCCCACGAATGCCTGATTTTTGTGGGGAGTTTTTGCCTGTCTTTGTAAGAAGCCCTGTGTTTTGGGTGCAAGCTCTGTGGGTCAGTGTCTCAAGGAAACCCATAGCCTGGCCGAATCTGTGGCGCAAAGCGCACGCTCCACGCAGGGCAGAGGGAGGAGCGGACAGATGACAGGAAACGACTCTGAGCGAAAGGTCCATGTTTCGTGTCGCTGGTCAGAACCAGGGCTGTTCTGTCCGCAGCTGAGCAGAAACGCGACAAGAGTCATGAAACAGAAGCGCGCAGGTGAGACTTTAACAGAAAGAAGAGAAGATTTTCCACATGGCCAGTCCGGCTGGCGGTCTCTGGACACACATTTTACAAGGGGTCGAAGCGAGTGCTGAGGAGCTTTGTGCTGCGTGATCAGAGATCCGGTTCTATCCTGTCAGCACGCGGGGAGCCATGAAAATATCAGCACAGGGAGTGACGGGTTCCTCGGCGTGTGGGGAGCCGGCAACCGCGGGGTGAGGATGGAAGGAGGCGCTGCTGGGCCCGGGGAAAAGCGTCGGGATGATACTCGCGTCTTGCTGATCGCGGGCAGGGTCGCTGTGGGGCTGGACGGCACAGGGACGCCGACTCGCAGGGCACAGGGGCCGCACAGGGCCAGCAGAAGGAACCTAATCTACCCCTGGGGTCTCATCTCCTTCAGAAGCTTCTGCACAGTCAGACAAACTGCCAGCAAAGCAAATAGACCAGCGACAGTGCGCGACATCCTCCGGGGACCCCTCCCTCCTGGGGCCCTCCTGCCTTCCCCTGGCGTGCCAGGCCCTCGGGCGCGGCCACCGCCTCTGCGCCCCCAGGGACTGTACTGTTCCCTGCATCTCCCGTCGCTGTCCAAGGCCCCAGAACCGGTCACATTCGATAATCCATCCAAACGAGTCTCGGAGTGCTGGCTCCCCATCCCGTCCAGGGCGAAGGTACCGCATCTTCACCCTGTCGCTCTCTGCCTCCTTCCTGCTCATCACCGCGCCTGTCTTTGAAAACTTCTGCTTTCCCAGGGAAGCTGAGATAGAAATAAATATTTCTGAAATTTCATGTTGCAATTAAAAAAATGCTTGAAATTTCCAGGTCTAGAAATGTGTATAGCAGCCAAACTTTGGAGGAAATCAAGGCAAGAAGACACGTAGAATATGGTTGCGAAGCAATTTTTCATTCACTGTCCTTAAAGCAAACTTGTATGAATCTCAAAGTTAATTGTCGCTCGAGACTCGAAGCTTTCTGAAACAGGGATCCATTTCCAACATTTAGTATTTGTTTAGCAGAATGAATGCCTTGCAGAGTGAGAGAGGTATTTACTGGTTTGAAATTGGTGTGAAATTACTTTCTCTCGATTTTAAGTACATATTTGGATGATCTTGTTTCTAATGAGTATTTTCCACGGGAGACACTAGAGAAGCGTGCTTGAGATGGCTGTGGGGACCATGGCTGAGACTCACCCCGGGGTGACCTGAAGCAGAGTCGTCACGGCACAGGTGGAGACATGTCTCCCCCGTGGGTGGTGTACTCTGGTGGCCGAGAGCTCCTTCCCACCCAGCCCTAAACTCTCCGGTCTCATGTCACACACAGAGACAATGCTCCTTGGTTTAGGGATCCCTAAAATTGCGATTTCAGCAACAACATTTTCTCTACTGTCTTAGCCAGATAGAGTAGGAAAGGAAAACCCACGAGGCGGGTGGCCTAGGCAATCAGTGCTTAGTCTTGCAAGGTGGAAGCTAGAAGCTCATCTGTGGGTCCCAGCACGGTCAAAGTCAAGGTCAAGGTGATTTCCTTGTCCCGCTGGCCAAATGACTGTCTCCTCGGGAATCCAAACGTTAGCAGACAGGAGCAGCTGCTTCTGCTTCTCAGCTACAATCCACCACAGGGTCTGCCCTTCTGAACCCCTGGACTACCTGCTGTACCCGCCACATCCACACGTCTCCACCCCGGGATCAGCGTTCCAACCTCTGATGTGCGGCTGCCCCATACGTAGGAAAAGAAAGCCCCACTCGCCGTGTCAGAGGTGCTTCTGCTGCACTGGACAGACGCAGACAGACGTGGGACCCAGCGCCGAAGCCACTTCCGTCTCTGGCGGAAGCCGCTGCTCTGGGACCTTTTACTTTGCTTTCTCACAGGAGGCCACCCAGTGGACAGCTTCTAAGAGGGAGGAATAAAATCAGAGTGTCACATCCAAGGGCTTTGTCGTGGAACTGCTGCCCGTGGAAGCTCTACAGAGTAGCTTACCGGTATTTAAAAAGCAGCAGCATTTCTGAGATGATGCTATGTTTAAGGGACTTTTGAAATAAGACTTTAACTTGGAGGGGCAGAGACAAAGGCTTTCTACTTCTTACTGCTCTTCACAACATCAGAAACTGCCTCTTGCCCAAGAGCCAGCCTTCTGCAGCCCCGGCACCCTCCCTCCTGGCCGGGAAATGATTCTGGGGGCTCCGAGCTGCAGGGAGGGTTGTGGGCCTCTTTGTGATGGGGGCTCAGGAAGCAGCACTGGGTTCTAGGACTGCAAAATAGTGGCCTCGGGACGCCAGGGCCGACTCCGGCAGGAATGCCCGCTAGAGGGAGCAGCTCACCCCGAAGTGACCAGGATGGAAACCCGCCCAGGCCGCTGGCTCGAACCCTTCCTCCCACCAAGGACTCAGCCAAAGGTCCAAGCGTCGCCCAGTAGTGGCTCATCCTGCTAAATCAGCGTTCACACAACCACACGTGGAATCTAAGTTAACGCCTCTCCAGCCATACATCCCCAGCCTGTGCATCAGAATAACAACGAGTGTGGTTTCCTAGTTGAAAGGAAATTCCTCACCACACACCCTGCAAACTTGACAAGGAGCAAATCCAGACCCTTTCTCTTCCTGAGCAAACTTTCCCCCTCGAAGCTTCCTGAGCCGTGCTTTCCAAAGCACAGTTTATAAACATGTCACTGTCAAAACTGACAAAGATATTAAGACGTCTCAGTGGATTTTCTAAAGCCATCCACAGATCCAAGTAGACTACACAGAGGCCAAGTGGCATGTGCTATGTTAACGTTAATCTAAACTCTCCACTTTGTCAGTAATATCTGATTTTCTCGGTGGTTTGGCGGGATTTGGTGCTTCCTAAAATAAAAAAAAAAAGTTACAAAATACAAACCTCAGGGCTATACAGGCAAAAATGGAAACATAAAGAAAGGTTTTCACATTTTAAATGAGCAGATCCTTAGTGCCATCAAAGAACATAGCAGGAGAGTTGTCATACATGCACCTGCTCTGGCTTAGGGTGTGACTGAGGAGACTCTCAGTTTGTGCACAGACTCTGAGGGCATGTAAAAAAGCCTCAATAATATTTTTAAAAATAAAACTTCGGGCCATGGACAAATTTAAAACGATTTAATAAAACAGGGCTGGTGTTACTGGTTTCCTTTAGCCTCAGACTGTAATGTGGAACTGTAAGTACCCTGTAACTTTTTATGACACAGTATTTTTCAGAACTTTGAGAAAATGGTGCATTTAAGACAGAAAATACTAGCTTCGGTGGAACATTCTAACAGTGTTCCATTTGGGCAGGAAATGGTGTGTGGAAACGTCTACTTGAACTTGTAGAGTTGATATTCTAAGCTTGTCAATTGTATCTCCCTAGCACCGCTGAGATCTTGGAGGCATGGGTGTGTCTTCTACCTTGCCAGACCCCAGTAGTGGCTGGAGTATGGCCGACATGATACTCACCTATTTTACCCTTAGCAACCAGATGACCAAGCGAATGATGTTAAAGCACAGAGTCTGGCTAAAAGTATCTTTAGGTCCTTTTTCTTTTGTGCTAATCAAGTGACAGACCAAATAAATACAGAACAAATGAAATATTCAAATTTTGGGATAGAATTTAAATGTATTAAAATTGAATACTCATCATTTTTTTAATAAATTTTATGGGCTATTAAGTTACATGGAAATTATAGACTTCTTTGGAAATAGAAAAAAATGAGTCTGTATTTCCAGTTTACTGTTTAACCAATGTGTATTATTTTTGGAAAAAAATAGTTTAATATGGAGCATAGAAGGAGAATAGAGAGAAAAATAACAGGAAATTAAGGGTGGTTCACTTAGATATTTCAGATGATAATGTTCTATTAATAAAAACAAATACAATTGCATATGTGTGTAAGGGAACACATGTTTTATTTTTGTCAACTATAAATCATTAAAAGAGTACAATAACATTCTCAAAATGCAGATACGGACTGTCAGTCCGTCTGTTTACTGTTTTCTATCTCATTTTATTTTGCCCATTACTTTTTCTCATATTTTGTGTAGACCTAAGTATAAAAACTACTGGATCAAAATATTTTACCAGCTACTTTACAAAACATTCTAGTGCTTCTGCAGTTCGTAGGCTCCATTAGCACTTCGATTTCAGTACAACTTGGATATGGACTGAAATCAGCTACCTTTGAAGTCCGTGGGCTCTGTCCAGCTGGAAGCCTTGAGCTGAGCAGCACAAGCTGGGTTCTGAAGCTCACTGCTATCATCTGGCTCTGCGCGGTCCTCCTGACCCTGCAGGATTTCAATCCAAGTCTCGTGGAAATGGCATTAAGAGGGTCGGAAACATCATCTGCCCGCGCTGTGGAGAGGTGAGGCCTCTGGGAGGAGATTAGCTCGGCGGGACGGAGCCCCTCATGGAAGCCGGGGGCTCTGGCGGGAGAGGGAGAGACCACACAGAAAGCCACAGCGGACTCAGCCCACGGGTGCGAGCGGCGGGCACACCCTGCTCTGTGGACCTAATTCCTCCAGAGCTGTGAGCCCAAATTCTCCCGCCTGAGGAAAAATCTAAAAAAGTAGCTTGTTCTAAATATTTTGGCATACTAGTGTGAGCCTGAGTGGAGAACTCACCCAAACTGCTCTTGTGAACTCTTCAGTCTGGGTTTACTGTATAGCAGTGGCTCAGAATCACCATATGTGTCTTCGTACAGCAGCAGCAGAAAAATCGTAGTGACCTAGAGCTTCCAGTTAACACATGAAACACACGACAATTTAAGAATTGTTTCACGACCTAGGAGAACTACTTTATATATTGCTTTCATTTTTTTTTTCACTTTCATACGGACAGGGAGACACATGCATCTGCATGCCCTTGATTTATTAGCCGATAAGGGAAATGATCTCCGAGATCATCATTGTCTGCAGTGCTGTTTGACCGGAGTGCAGGTTCTTTTGCGTTCAAGCACGTTTCCTATTCTGAGGGAGGCTAAGACTCCAAAGAGTGCAGAGTTTACATGGAATATCGCCTGTAAAGAGAGACGTTCTATATTAAGATTTTGTTACATATACAGTTTCAGAGAAAATTAGCACTGACTGCAGGAGACTCACTTTCCATTGAGAGAAGAAGGAGCATTTCTAAAGTTCCAGTATTTGGTAGGAATATTTATAAGATTGTGCTCAGGCAGCAGATTACACGAAGCCCGAGGGGGGTGTGGAAGCAGAGGCCAAGACCATCCTTCATTTGGAGCCTCAACATCATTTTGAGGCCAGAGCAGAGAATCGTCTGTGGCTGGAACTGGCCAGTCAGGAGGTCATGATGAGAATTATTTTGTGTAAAGAGTCATGGAGAGAGATACAGCAGAGAAACCGCAAGTCCAAGTTTCTCAGCAAAATAAACTCTTGTTGAGTATTAAAGGGCAGGTTTAGAGTCGACACGCCCAGAGCCGCGGCAGCCGGTGTCACTGCTGCCCTGCTGGCATCTCGAGTGCTTGCCCGGCAGCTCTGGCACCTCCCCGCGGGCTCGGGCTGGCTCTGCTTCAATCCTGCCGGGCTGTCTGCGGGCAGAGCCAGTGGACCCGAAAGGCACCGGCTGGGTGCGCGGGCAGACGACGGGGTACAGCGGGGATCTGCTGTGTCCTGGGGGTGGCCTAGCGCGAGGAGACTAAATAAGTTTGCTAGTTTATCTTTGACTCCTGGGAAACTCCTCAACGAGGCAGGAAATACAGCAGAAAATAATTTTGGTAGGGATTATGAAAGACAAATATATCCTGCTTCAGTTCCTTTTCTCATCAGGACTTAAAAGTTGGTATTTAAGAGGTTGTGTAAACATGCGCACAGCACTGAGAATGACTTCGGGTGGAAACACTGCTCCATTTGAGGACGGTTCCTGGCATATGGCATACAACTGTGAGCTCTAAAATGCTTGCTCCAGGGGCCTCGTTTCTTCGAGAAAGTTTGGAATGTTCCACTGCTTAGAACAAAGAAAAGTCGAGGTCAGTAGCTCTCTCAATACATTTCTGGTTTAGGGTGTTGCTTGAACGAAGCAAATGCATCTCACTGTGAAGGTCAATTCTGTCGCCAACTTAGGATCACACTCTACTGATGAAAAGTTAGCTGTGATATGTCATGTTTCGTTTCTGAAATTTTATGCATTTACTCTATTCTGGGTGCCCTATCTATCAAAGGCTAATATATAAACAAAAGAGATACCTGGATTTATGGGCACAGGGTCTTTATTAATAAATCCAAATCCAACAGCCAAAACCTTCATAAAGAACCAAAGCTTATTCTGCATCCATTAAGCAAGAAATTAGAATATCTGTCCCCGTGTTCACACAAAAGCTGTGTTAAAATGATTAAACCTGAGCTTCCTGAGTTCGGCTGCTGAAAACTGCCCCAGGAACTGTGGGGTGCACGTGTCACCGCAGAGTGAGGTATCCAGCCCTTTTCAGAATATACACTGGAACGGAAACCGAGTCCAGGGAAGCTTCTATGATGCATTGCAAGCGCGCACAAATGAGCTGCCCCTGCAAATAGAGACAAACTACCAAGCAAAACAACCGAGATCTTGGCATAAACATAACGGCTATTCTTCTGCAAAGAGGAAGAGCAAGACACAGAGAAAAGCAGGTAGGTGGAGAGAAGCAGTTTTAACACATGAGGAGAGTGGGAGGTTATCTCGGTGGTAGAAACAATGAGCAAAACCTCGGGCCTTCGCTCATTCACGAGAAGCTGTTTAGAAAGTGCGGTTCTGAGGTCCCGCTAAGCGCCGGGGATCGAGTGCTATACTTGGAACGGTTTTCTCACCACGGTGCCAGAGGAGTGAAAGGCCCCGGTCCACAGGAACCCATCCAGTTCGGTGGGGAGCTTTTCAGACTTAGCCTGGAATTCTTCCTTCGGTCTTATTTTTCCTGGAGCCAACCTGAACGAGTTTCCTTTGTTGTACTACTCAGCTGGTTCGAGTTTTGTTAATACAGCGTGTAAACAAAATGTCTTTTCTTGGTATAGGAAAACCGATTAAAGTCCTAGTCTTTAATTCTCAAACCAGCCAGCTGCTTTTATTGTTTCTTACCTTCGGGTCTATGATGAATTTCACTGCAAAAGGTAACATATCTTTTTCCAGGGTTGGATCTAGCCCAAGATCATCATGATTTGCATGAACATAACATATAGCAGCATAGATGTCACCTGATCTCTCTATTATATTTTTATTGTAATATGCTCTTATAGTTGTATGGTAACAGAAAAGCTCATTTAAATCTATGTGCGGTATTTCAATTTAAATTGCAATTCTTATCAAACAACATAAACATTACATCCTGACTTCTTTGCCGTAATGACTTAAATATAACAGTATTTTTTCTTTACATCTCTAAATCCCTTTAAAGCTTGTCTTCTTTAATTTTCTTGTCAAAAATAACCGTGTCACAGTGGAAAATTTGGAACACTGACACTAAAAAATACCTAGATGAGTGAAAATCAATATTTCATATACTTAAAGCTTAATGCTTTATCTTTGCTTCTTTTTCTTAGTAGCTCTGGTTTAAAAAAAAAAAAAAAGGTAGGCTTTTTGAGGTTGAAGTAATTGAGTGACGTCAGCGCTCTCTTGCCCTCCTGGCCGCAGGGCTGTAGGGACGCGGGCGACACTTGCATTACACTTTCCCCAGCGTGAGCCGTAGAGGCGACAGCGCTCACCGATGCAATCCTTTGCCACCTCATTCCAATTTGCTGACTCCCGTGAGATACGGAATAATACAAAATGTAGAAAATAATAAACACGTTTCCTAATTAAATTTTATCACTCAATTTGAAGCTTCTTTTTGCCAGGCTTAGAAATTAGATGTCATGACTGACTGTAAGATCCCGTCAGCTCTTCCGCTCTTTGGCCTAAAGACATATTGCAGCCCCGGATGGAGCAGGTGGCCGACAGCGCTGGGGAGCAGCCGGCGGGGGAGGAGCTGGCAGGGCTGCTCAGAGCGACAGGCGCCGGCCGCCTCACTGCCGTTTCGGGCTCTCTTGCCACTAGTGCAAGTTGTCACCAGAGAGCCGTCTTGTTAACAGGCAGCTCTACTAGGATACTGTGAATGACTACAGTTTATGAAAGAAAAAGCAAAACTTCTGTAAATATTAAAACATCCCTAGTTCATTTATTTACTGACTTCTAATTAATAGGCCAGAATGACTTGTGTCGATGGTTGACACCATGTTTTGCAAATGAGTTTTGCAAAGAGTTGGGTCGAGGCCTTATGCGGTGGCAGCAGAGGCAGAAGCGAGGAGTAGGCATGACAGCAGTCGCCGGACAGGGCTGGGACCTGGAGGGAGCTGGGCAGCCTTGCACTGGCGAGACCCGAGATCCAGTGAGGACTGAGCCTCCGTGAGGTGTGGCTCAAGGAGAAGACACTCGAGGCCAACCCAAGAGCGTGAGCTCTCCAGTTTCCATTTACCGTGAGCGGAAACACTGAGCAGTGGCTTGGGGTCCCTCACCACCAGGTGCTGCTACGGTGCGCAAGGGTGAATGTTCAAGAGGAGGCGGAAGATGGGGTTCCGGAACACAGAAGCGAACTCCGGCAGGAGGCTCGGGTCCTCCGCTGTGCCCCCACCCGGCCCTCACACCCAGCCTGGCTTTGTGCGGACGCAGTCCGCGTCCTCAGTGGGGGCTGGGACGGAGCAAAGCTGTGTCCAAACCTCGACTTCTGTCGTTGTCCCTGAAGAACTGATCTCTGGTTTCAAGTCACACTTGTGGCAGTGAGTTAAATCAGAACCATGCAGAATTATGAATGCTGATCTCAACCAAATACTTGGTACTAATTTTTTTGTTCAAAATGTCACACATTTCACTTCCATGTGGCTGATTTCATTTTTGAGGCTAATAAAATGATTTATGTGGGAACTTCTGACATTCGATGTTTTTAGAATTCAGAGGTTTTCTGAAATAAAATGTTGAAGTGTTCTTTCTAGCCATGCTTTTTTTTTTTTTTCCTTTTTTTTGGAGACAGGGTCTCTCTTTGTAGTTCAGGCTGGCTCTGAGCTCACTATGTAGTCCAGGCAAGCTGCGAACTCAGCAATCCTCCTGCCTCTGCCTCCCGAGTGCTAGGATTACAGGCGTGAGCCACCACGCCTGGCATTTCTAGCCATGCTTTTTAATATCAGCTTCAATTATTGCATAGGTAATCAAGAACCTAATGCCATCTAGTGACCATTAATGTAGTTTTTAATATAATGTTACTCAATAATACCCCAATCATTGAAGTTATTTATTTGTATGCAGGAAAGAATTGTACTTAATGTGAATAAGAGTAGAAGTTTTTTTTTTTTTTAAATAAAGATGCTTCCTAATTTCATCCACATCCAAAAAGGAAAATTACACTGAGTACTGAAAAATGTCACATTATTCAGAGAACTGAAGCTCAAGTTAAGTTCCCTTTATGAGTTTCTTAGTGGTGAATATGTATTCTGCCATCACACAGCAGAAGTAAAGATTACAAATTTGTTTTGATTTAAAATCCGAGTTCCATGTTCCTTTTCTCAGTCGAGCATTTTGTAAGCACTGAAACGACCGTTGCTTTCTCGATCACGGCCTCCGTCTTTGTGGTGCGTTCTTAGCACTGTCCCTGAGTTTCCTGGGTGTATCTTTGCCTTCACCGCTCTGTTTGCAGGTGTCTATTGGCTGCTCTACCCAGGCTTCTGAGCCAGGCTCGTCCCACTCATTCTTCAGCACTCGGAAACTTGGGTTTAGACTCCAGAATTAAATTAGTTGGGAAATGTTTTTAATATAAAGACTTTATACACTTGATCATAAACCATTGTTAAGGTTGAATTTGGAATTATAAATTATGAAAAAAATACAAATATTGCCCAATGAAAACATGACATCATTGATTTTTAAATTCATGTTTATGCCATGACCTCTCAATTTGGGTTTAAATTTTACCTTCGAGTGCTAATTTTTAGCTCCCTGGCAATTATTAGCTTTTTCTAGTGGAATAGACTGCACCATATTTCCATCAGAAAAAAAGTCTGTACAGATCATGTTCCCTTTAGTGGAGCCCTTGAGGTACGCTTTTCATAGCCAACACTGAAATAATGAGGATTTGGCAATTTGATCATTTCCTGATTAAAATGTGTACTTCTCCTCAACTTTTCTGATTACTTGTTCTGTAATTCATGGACTCGTCTTTCTGGGTCTTCTTTTTCTCTTTTACTAATGCCCGCTACAAAAGGTCAGTTTCAAACTGTTAGAAAGACAAACTTAGAGGTGTGAACATTTTAAATGCTTTATTTGAGCAGACAGTGAATCACAAATGGGGCAGTGCCAAGCCGCAAGTGGTTTGGGCTGCACCAGAGAGGCACAAAGAGAAGTCTTTTACAAGGTGTTTGAGGAAGAAAAATAAAATATCGGGTTGGTTAACATGGCAGTTTCTGAGCAGTGAAGAGTAATTTTCACTTTTTAGGAGGTGCCCATTTACTCTAGGCTGGGTTTTGGTTTGCTTCTGTAGGAAGCAGGCTGATGAAGACTTCCCTGTCCACAATGGCACCCCGATTAATTATTTCAGCATCTTAGCAATGATTTTGCAGTGTCTGGAGACCATACTTTGATTTCTCCACTACAGATAGCTTCTGAGTTCTGCAATATTTAGCCTAAATCAGAGCCTGCCCAAATCTCTCTGCATTGCCCGCGGTGTCTTCGGCCACTTATAACGGAGGGGTTGTGCATGTCAGTTTTCCATTACTGTAACAAACGCTGGAGATAAATCAACTTGTGGAGAAAAATGTTCTCTCTTCACTCAGAGTTCAGAGGTTTCAGTCCTTGGCCCACTGTGTACTTTGTTCTGGGCCAGTGCTAGGAAGCGCATCACAGAAGGAGCACACAGCAGGGGAAATTGTTCCCCTGTGGCTGGAAGCAGAAGGGAGAAAGAGGGAGGAGAAGGACCCCAGGACCGAGGTCTCCTTGAGGCCCCGCTCCCTGCAGGCTCTGCCTCTCTGGGCAGCAGCACAGCCCAGGGGGAGCCTCTGGCAGACACATGAGGCTCTGGGTCTGTTCTGGACCCTGGGGTCCAGCTCTTTTCTCGTTTCCTGTTGCCCCGATTGTGTTTTGAAAGCAACCTAGTCTCACGATCAGTTGTTGACTCTGTCACTGGATGAATTCAAGAAGAGAAACAAAGACTGGAAGTGACAGTAGAAGATTTGGATGCAAGAGCACAGAGAATACATGTGCAAGCCTTCCCTCTTTTCTCCAGTCTTCATTACAAGCCAAAAGAAAAGTTTTCAGCTTAGTATAGGAGAAAATGATGAAGCTAGGATTCCAATCTAAATTAATTTTTCAAGACAAAAATTTGAGAATCCTACTCTGAAATAATGAAATGGTCAGATGTAAAGTGAATATCCAAAATAAATACCTTTAAATAATCTTCCATGTTAACAAAACTGAAAAAATAAAATAAATATAGTGCGATAGGTCTTTTGCAAATGAGAAGGGGACCAGGAGCTGGAAGGGGGGGAAGGAGTGGAGGGGAGGGTGACTTAAAATAAGCAAATTAAGATGTGTCATGCATACATATCAAAATCTTGGGCAGAATGTGACGGTTGTTATTGCAAACAAGGACTAATAAAAAATAAAGGGATCAGGCTGGCGATTTAGCTCAGTGGTTCTTGCATCTGCCTAGCAAGCACAAGGTCCCTGGTTCAATCCCTGGTACCACATACCACAATACTGGGCGTGGTGACTCAAGCCACCAGCAATCAGTACTACATACCACAGTGCCGAGCCTGGTGGCTCACGCCTGTAATCCTAACACTTGGGAGGCACAGGCAGGAGGATTGCTGTGAGTTCGAGGCTAGCCTAGGCTATACATTGAGTTCAGGGGCAGCCTAAACTACAAAGTGAGACTGTGTCTTAAAAAAAAAAAAAGACACCTACTGAGTTGGGGGTGCTCCTGGTGTTCTTGTATCTCTGCACACCCATTTGCAAAATCAGGAGCAAGATTTCTGAGCCAGAGTACGTGTGTGTTTAGCTTTTGCTAGATTAGTCTCTTTCTCTACTTCAAGAGTTTAAAATCCTGGCAGGAAACAGAAAATTAAATAATTTCAAAGTTGTTAATAATTTTCACTATGGAGATTTATAATAAAATAATAAAAAACTAGAGATTGGGTATGTTCACATGCATACACAGAAATAATCTGAAAGTTGTACAATAATAAGGTTATATTATCATCATCTTAGAATAGTACAACTTCCATATTTTGAAATAACTGAAATCTGAAATTATTTCAAATGATCAAATCCCACATTAAAAAAAAAAAGCATCAGTTTAGTCCTATTCAGGAACTTGCCAAACAGCGCCCTAAATACTTGAAGTCTGGAATAGTAAAGTTCAGTTCAAGTTGATTCCAGGCGTTCAGACTTCCTGAATCGTTTGGTTTTCACATAATGAAAATCTGTCTTAATCTTTGGGTTCTGAGGCCAATTCTTTGGGGATTTGAGGTCACAGAAATTTCTCACTTATCAGAAAAGCTGCATCAGGAATCAACAGATTTCTCCAGAATTAGCAGCTTTCACCAGAGCTCTGAGAAATGCCGAAGGGTGTACCGAAAGGTGGGTAACTGGTGGCGTAACTCCCAGAACACAGCCATTTTTCTTTGTGATCGTTTAAAAACTTATGTTTGCAAAGTCAATTTGATCATATTATAAAAAGCCACTGTAAGTTGGAAAATCCTGGAAAATCACAAGACCCAAGGGTGTGATGTTGATTCTGGACAGCAGTCAAGAGCCACAGCGGTTCTGAACCACGTTTCTCGGAGCTTGCCAGGGACCGCAGGGCCCAGGATGGGGTGCGGCCCAGACCTGGGGGAGGCTGGCTCAGATGTGGGCGCCTCCTAAGACTTTTCCGGAAGCTGTTTGCAAACACGAGGATTCATTATTTAAGGGACAGTGTGGGTGGTTTTGGTTGTGAAATGAGGGATCATAATTTCTCATCGTTTTATTCAAATACTTTGCAATACAAGGTGTGCTGTGGTGCTTTAAGAAATATTTGATGAATAACAGAGTGAATGAGTTTCCAAGAGAAGGAAAAAGCCCAGGATTTTCTCTAATACTGATCAATTTGAACGAGCTGAACCATGTATATATATGGACTTGTTCTTGCTCGAGTGGAGCAATATCCATCCAAAAATCGCTTTGCAAAGCAAGTGATAGCATGACAGACGAACAGGTCTTTGAGGTGCTTTGTCTGTGTCGAGGGTCTGAGATCGAGAGCTGAGAGGCCTGACCTCAGGCTCTACAGCCAACAACAGGGCCCAGCGAGTGAATTCAGAGGTTTTATAGCTCAGTTCTTGTTTCAACTAGATAATGATGTTTCTCCAGGATTATAATAGGAAGTAGCAAGATATATAATCTTCTGGTATGTTAATACTATCCCTACTTCTAGATACAATGGAAATGGAAGGGTGGGTAGAAACTCCTTTGAGAAAAAAGTAAAACTTCATCAGGATAGTGAGTGTCAAGGCTGACCAGACCTCTGACGGCCTAGAAAGTGAGACATGAGGGTTAATGGAAGGGGGGGGGGTCCCCTAGGGAGAAGGGTCAGGCCGAGGACGTGAGGAAGTGCAGTGAGGTTCACCCCGCCTGGAGCGAGCGGGACCGGTTCAGACCGGCGGGGGGCGGCTTCGTGCAGATAGGACACGCTGGCGCTGGTGAGGCGCTGCTGCAGGAAAACGGAGGGCCTCACCCCAGGCCGGCACCCGCGTGGGCAGCAGGTCCCGCCAGGTTAGCTGAAGCCCCGCGAAGCCTCAGACAGCCTCTGCGGAGCGCTTTCCTCAGACAGCGGGTCCCCGGGTTTCATAAACAAGGTCACAAGGAGAGTGAAGGCGAAGAGAATTCTAAGGTACTTACATCTAGCACACGGCTGAATAGGGAGCCGCGCCGTTACTAAATCACTTCCCAGAGGCTGCGTGAGGGAGGTGCTCGTAGGTAAGGCGGCCTGAACGTTAAAGCGCGTGATTAAAGAAATGGTTGGAAGTAAAGGCGTTGAGCAAAATGTAGTCTCTATGCTTTTAGAAGGAGATGTGCACGTCGCGGAAGAGTATTTTGGTAGCATATCTGTTAGGAAATATTGGGAGGCAGAGACGCCAGCCCAGCAAGCAGCACAGGGAGGACCGAGCTTGGGTCTTAAGGGCCAGGCAGAGCCTCCGGCTGGGTTCCCTATGTCTCGGACTTACGCTGTTTGTTTCTTAAATAATAAATATGTCAAGTGGTGGTACATTTTATGTATTTATGTTGTGGCTTCAAAGAACTAATATGCATTGCTTAAAATTAAAAAGCCATGTAACCAAAACTTTTGAAATTGGAAAATAGGTCACTGGCTTCTTTGTAGGCTTGCACAGTGTGTGGTTTATAAAGAAAGGGTGGCATCTCACTGCCCTCTCGTGGCTCTGAAATGGGTAATTGGAAAGGAAGAGTAATGGCCTAGATGTTTTCTTATCTTTCTCCAATTTAACCTTTTCAACTTTATTTAGTAAACCTATTATTCAACATTTATCATGCCTAAGCCTAGGAAGTCTGAATGTTGGAAGAATCTAGAGGATTTTGAAAGGCAGGGAATGCTTAGGCTACTCATTAGGCGTGTGTTGAGATGAGTCTTAACAGCTGATCACAAGACCTCAGCTACAACAGAGGAAAACAAGGGTGTTCTGTTCCGAGGGAGTCTGCTTTCGGTGGCCTCCGGTTTGCATTTCTCAGACTACATCAAATCAGGTGGCACAGTCAGGGCATAGTCCAGCCCTAAAAAGAAGATCGCAGTCTGTTCTCATGAGCCAGAGTTCCCAAATCTGATGCCTGAAGTCTCTCGGGCTCACCAACAACCTCCCTTTCCTGGGGTGTTTCAAATAAACTTGCACATTCTGAGTTCCTGCAGACAATATGGTGCCCCTCTCCTCCTACAAGAAATAATGGTCCGGGCCCTCACTGGCTCGGGGTGAGTTCCAGCACTGCGCTCTGTGCCAGCTCCATGTCGGACCTGCCACCACGGACCCCCTGACGTCTGTGTGCCTCTGAGATGCCACTTTCCTGTGTGGATGTGGGGCGCCATGCTGCTGTGCCCCTGCCGCCTGTTGGTACGCTGGTGGGGACTTCGCACCAGGTCCCTTTAGCTCTCATGCCTGTAGATGAGGAGCGAACAAGACTGCTTGGACCATTT
>PVIC010031693.1:0-21157 GCA_004025085.1 Thryonomys swinderianus | reverse complement strand
GTTAGCTCAGTGGTTCCGGCGCCTGCCTCGCAAGCGCAAGGTCCTGAGTTTGATCCCCGGTAACCACATATAATGCTGGGCGTGGAGACTCACGCCCACCAACAATCAACACCGCATACCACAATGCCGGACGTGGTGGCTCACGCCTGTAATCCCAGCACTCGGGAGGCAGAGACAAGAGGATTGCTGAGTTCGCGGCAGCTTGCCTGGGCACCATAGTGAGCTCAGGACCAGCCTGAACTACAAAGCAAGACCCTGTCTCAAAAAGAAAAAAACAAAAAAACAAAAAAACACACGGCTGCAACCCATCTCCCTGTAAGCTCATCAGACTGTAGAACAACTATTTAGCCTCAGTGTCCTCCTTAAGGAGCTTCCTTTCTTTCCAGTATGTTGTGGGCTTTCACCTAGAAGTGGAAATCAATGTGATGGAGAATATAAATAACTGCAGACACTGAGGGCAGGAATCCCAGAAGCAAGGATAGCAGGTCTAACAGAACTTATGTATCATCCTATTTGTCCAGTGGGGCTCATAGAGGGTAGAGTCCACACAGTGAGCTACTCACATTCTGGTTCTGTAGCTCATCCTTGTCCATTGTTGCCCTCAGAAGTTCTTGTTTGAGCTGAAGAACAGATGTGTCCTGCTGGGTCAATCTCTGCTGTAAGGCATCCTGGGGAAAGAAGCATATAATTATTGCAGCCTCAGGCAATCAGCCAGTTATTATTAAAAGCTACTAAACCCTTACTGTGTATGCAGCATTAGTTCTGGTAGACTGGGAAACAAAAGGAGTATAAGGATCTTGCCACAAGTTGCTGAGCAGGGATTTTCTGTCCTCCTCCAGGAACATAGCAATTAAAGGAAAATCCTATCTACTGCCCTACCGTGCTGAGGGAAACCTGACTCTTCCTCCACCTACTATTTAACCCGACCCCACACTTCATCCCCGACAGCACTGTGCTTAGACAGAGAATGGTGGCCTCTGCAATCAGACAGACCTAGATTCCAATTACGAGACCACCAGTTCCTACTTTTGTGCCACTGACTCTTGATAGTGTTCTTTTCTTCCCATTCTGGCTCTCTTACACATCGGGGTATTTATAAGCTTCATCTGTTGTACCTTTTTTTCCTTCTACCTCTGTGCTAGTCCCCACTTTCTGGAAAGATGCCTCTGTTTGCTCCTGTGCTGCTGATAAAGAATCTCTGGAATCTCCTGCGTTGGCTTCTAGAGCCAGGCTGCTGCCCTGCTACCTTGGCCTCCACTGCCCCTTCTGGACCAGGACTAGGATTATATTCCCTTTGCTCAGAAATATTCTTGGACTGATGGTACCTCTTCTGGATTTCCTAGGATCTTACCAGCTTTATACTATCTTTTCCTCAGCTTGGATCCTCTTGTTTCCCTCTCGGCCTAAGAAAAGACAGGCAGGCTACACATACAGGGATTATAGTATATTTATCCTGACTTTTCTCTCTTCACCAGTTGCAAAGAAATAGTGCGAGCTCTGGGAACATGGGAACCCATCCCTTTTTTTTTTTTGAGACAGGTTCTTACTTTGTAGTTCAGGCTGGCCCTGAGCTCCCTATGTAGCTCAAGCAAGCTTTGAGCTCAGCAATCCTCCTGCCTCTGCCTCCCAAGAGCTGGGATGGGAGCCCATTTGTAAGTATACTGTCTGCTGAAACAGTACAAGACAAAGGCAGTCTAAGAAGTCCCCTGGCATCAGTATTTTAGATAATTATTTCCAAAGTGCACTCCATTGGATGTGAATGAGTTACATGGGACAAAAGGTACTTCTGTAAGGAAGAATTCTAACATTTTTAAGGTCAACCTTTTCATGACAGACTATATTTTGGAAAAATATTGCTGAGTTACACTCTAGGCTTGTCATGAATGGATCTTCAGGGAAGAGAAGAACAATGGTTTTTCTACTTCTAGGTATTTATTGAGCAGACACAATCCTACTTGGGAGAAGCAACATATAAGCAAGGAACTTAGCACTAGCAAAAGATTGGAAACCTGAAATACCATCAGTAGGAGACTGATTAAATACACTACAATACCTACATATGGAATATTATGGAAAGCCTTTACTTAAAGTGAATGATCTCCAAGATACATTGTTAAGAGAAAAAAAGCAAGGTATCAAGCTACATTTACAGTATTTTTACAGTTGGCTTAAAATTTTTCTTATTGTTCCAAAATTAAATAAACTATAATTTAAAGAGAGAGAATAGAGGCGTCACCATTGGAGAGTGAAGTGGCAGCACCATGAGTCATAACTACTACCAGACAGAAGCCTCAGCAAAACAAATTCCTACACATGACTCACTTCTGCCCACTGAACCCTTCCTGGATCAGGAGCATGGAACCGGCTAAGAGACGTCCCAGCAAATTCCCATGATCCTCCTGGAATGCAACTCTCACTACTACCAACAGACCACTTTCTAGAGACTTTAAAGAATGAAATATCTTTCTTTTTACCTTTATCCCCTGTAAATTTCTGACTTCTTGTTTACACTTCAGCAGTTCTTTCTGCAAACCAAATATAATTAGATCAGATGGTGGCATCTGGATTGCTTCAGAACATTACCTCATTCCTGTCAGCATGAAGACAAAACTCAGTTGACCATTCCATGAAAGACTAACCCTCTCCCGCAGCAGAAAGCAGCTGTGGTCTAGTCAGCAGGAAAGCGTGACCCAAAGAAACAAGAAAAGGCCCCATTGTGCTCTCCTCTGAGGCACCAGGCTCAGTTGTCCAGGCTGAGAAGAGCCTTGTAAGGAAGAAGATGCTCCACACATTCCCCCGGGCTCTCTTTAGTCAGCCATCTTCACCACAGGAAGACCTAATCATACCATCAAAAGTCTTCCTGCAGAAATACACCTCTCTGTGCCTACTCCAATGGCAGTGACTCATCCTGGTTTTACTGTTCAGCAAAGGCATGGACCGCTTTGCATACTCCAAGGACTATTGTCCTTTGTGGACCAAACAAAACCACGTTTGGCCTAATAGTGATCTTCCTCTACAACAGATTAACTGTATCTGTGATTGTCACTAGAAAGATTTTAACTCTGCTTCTGCTCTGTTCATAAAGCATCATATAAATAATCTATCATTAATATAAGGAAAACGGGTTTTTTTTTTTTTATGTATGGGACTGGGGATTAAACCCAGAGCCTGATGCATGTTAGACAAGTGCAACATCCTGTTCCTCTTATTTTATGTTATTTATTTATTTATTTGGTTGGGGTTTTTTTGTTTGTTTTTTGGGTTTTTTTGAGATAGGATTTTGTGACAGCCTTGAACTCACCACATAGCTCACGCTGGCCTCAAATTCAGTTTTTATTTTATTTTGACACAAGATCTCACTAAGTTGCAGAGGCTAGCCTTAAATGTAACCCTCGTAGCTGAGACTGCAATGTGTACACCATCACTCCCACCTTTGAAAATAAGATTCTTTTTTTTTTTTTTTTTTTTTGAGACAGGGTCTCACTTTGTAGTTCAGGCTAGCCCTGAGCTCACTATGTAGTCCAGGTAAGCCTTGAACTCACAGCAGTCCTCCTCTCTCTGCCTCCTGAGTGCTGGGATTACAGGCGTGAGCAACCATGCCCGCTACTGTGATATGTGGTACTGATTGCTGGTGCGTGTGAGTCACCATGTCTGGTATTGTTGTATGTGATTACTGGGGATCGAACCAGGGACTTTGTGCTTGCAAGGCAGGCACCTGAACCACTGAGCTAAATCTCTGCCCTAAAAGCAAGATTCTTAATCTAGACTCCTGAGATAAGACTCAAAGGTTACTCTACTAGGGCTGAAGTTAGAGCTCAGTAGTAGAATGCCTGCCTACACATGCAAGGCTTGAGATTTCATTCCTAGTATCACAAAAAAGTTATTCTATGGGCTCAGTGGTTCCGGAGCCTGCCTAGCAAGCATAAGGACCTGAGTTCAATCTCAGTAACCACATACAATACCAGGTGTGGTGACTCATGCCCACCAGCAATCAGTACTACATACCACAATGCCGAATATGGTGGCTCATGCTCATAATCCCAGCACTCAGGAAGTAGAGGCAGGAGGATTGCTGAGTTCGAGGCTTGACTGGGCTACAAAGTGAGCCTAGGGCCACCCTGAGTTACAAAGAGAGACTCTGTCTCAAAAAAAAAAAATGTTATTCTATTACAAACTGAGGCTTTGAGAATGTGTGCATATTACTGAGGGGGGAAGTTAATGGGTTGAATCATACACCAGTGGCTCAAAAGAAATCTGAAAACCTGACCTAAGAGAATTCTGGGACATACTCATAAAAAAGACTACACTAAGATTAAGCTTTTCTTTTTTAATTAAATAATTCAAACATATAGAAAGGTATGGCTAATAATAGGTACTGGTTACCCACTACCAAAATTAAAAAGGTGTTACCTTTTTTTTTAGGTGCTACTCTTTTTTCATTTTTGTATGGATCACTCTTTCTTTCCAAAAAAGATATGAGACAGGTTTAACTAATGACCCAATTCTGCATTTTTCTTCCTCAAAGAATTGTTCTGTACTTTGTGCATAACATTCCTGTATTTTTTTTCAAGTAATAAAATGTACATGTTCTGACATACCTTTAGGTCTTGATTTTCCTCCATACTCTGATCCAGACGACTCTGGATTATAATCTGAAAATAAAACAAAAAGAAATGCTAGATGTCTATGCTATGAAATTCCAAGGTTAACTATTAACAAATTATTTACTGTGCACTACTTAGACTCCAACTCTATGTTCTGGGTATGAAGAAGAGAAAATGGTCCTTGCCACTGGATGGAGACATATGCTCAAGTTCATCTAGTAGAATAACATGGCTAATGCTTAGAATACTTAGAAAGATGCGGCTGCTGGGAGCTGGCAGTGGGCTACTTGGAAGATGAAATATCAAGACTGGATAGAAAAATAGGGCTGGGAAAAGCAATGGGTGATTGATGAAAAGTTTTATGCAGAAGTATTACAGAAGGGAGTTTGCCTTTAAGCTAAATTATTCTTGCTGTTTTACACAAAAAGAAATTTAAAAGGTTAGAAAAGAAAGCAGGGAAATCAGTAAGACGGTTCATAGATTGCCAAATAATGGCCTGAATTACAGTAGTGGCTGTGGGAATGGAGAAAAGTGAATGCAGAAGGAAGGATCCAAAAGGATTCAAGGATGATATCTAGATTTCTGTTTAGGGGCATCTGGGTAGATGAGTCTCTGGTGATTGAGTAGAGGTCAGAAAAACTGTCAAAGTCAGGACTCACTGAAGTTGAGATACTCAGAGGACAAACAACTAGAGATCATCAGTGTGGTGCACACACAAATTTAGAACTTTGGAGAGGTCTGAGCTGGAAATACACATATGAGACACAGGCAGGAGGTGGTGAAGACACGGAAACAGGTAATACTGCCCAGGTGACAGAGGAGACAGATGAGGGCTCCGAGTGGAGTGCAGAGGAGCAATGTCACTGAAGACACTGGCAGAGAAGGGGACTGGACATAAACTCCACAAGGGCAGGGTCTTAGGTCTGTTTTGTCACTATTACATTCCTGGCACCTTGAAACTGCTACCATGCACCCAGCATGGTATTTTGTTGACTGAATTGAAAATGCACAAAAAGTGGGCTGGGGATTTAGTTCAAGTGGTACAGCACCAATCTTGGATGCACAAGGGCCCAAGTTCGATCACCAGTACCGCAAAAAAAAAGCACAAAAAGTGTAAGATGCTGACCTGATTAAAATACAGGCAACTTGTGCTCACTTCAGCAGAACATATATTAAAATACAGACAACTGAAATGAATAGGTACTTCTCAAAAGAAGTACAAGTGGCCAATGAATACATAAAAAAAAAAATTCAGCACCTTTAGTCATTAGGGAAATGTAAACCAAAACAAATTTGAGACTCCTCGTACCTCAGACAGTGGCTATCATCAAGAATGCAAAAACAAAAATTTGGGCGAGGAGGAGTAGGGAAAAAAAATGAAATCTAAACTAGTACAGCCACTAGAAACATCAGTGAAAGCCAGCCATGTGGGGCATACATGTAATCCCAGCACTCAGAAGCCTGAGGCAGTCAGATCATCATGAGTTCAAGGCCAGGCTAGGCTACATAGTGAGCTCAAGACCAATCTGCACTACATAGTGAGACACTATCCTAAAAAGCAAAAAACCAACAAAAATAAATCAGGGAGATTGCACAAAATAACTAAAAACAGAAATACCACTTGACCCAGATATGCCTCTTATGGATATATTCCCGAAAGAATTAAAGACATCATACTAGGGTGATATATGCCTACCCACATTTATCACAGTGGAATTCACATCAGCTAAGCTTTGTAAACAGCCTAGTTGCTTGCCAGTATTAGAATGACTAAAGAAAATGTGTTACAATATACACAACAGAATACTATTCAGCCATAAAGAAAAATGAAATTGCTGGGAGTGGTGCTGCACACTTGTAATCTCAGCACTCAGGAGGCTAAGGAAGGAGGATCCCCTCATACTCAAGGCCAGCCTAAACTATACAATGGAGTAGTGGAAACTAGTGCAATTCATAGTGGAAACTAGTGGGATCCTGTTTTAAAAGGGGGAAGAGAGAGAGAAAGAAGAATAACTTCATGTAATTTATAAGAAAAATACAAAGGCAGCTTGGTTCACAAATGGTTATGTCTGCAAACAATTGGGTTTGGCAAAATTTTATCTTGTTTGCAAACTCGTATCAGGTGACAAACACCACACCACCACTGCCATCTTTCCCACACAAACAAGATGTGGCCATCTTTTCCAAAACTGTGAAGCAATTAATATCATGATCCAAGGTAACATTGCAGATGGAACTTGAGACCATCACACTAAGTAAAATAACCCAGACCCAGAAAGTTAAATACCAAGTTTTCTTTTATGAGAAACCTAAAATATAAATAAATAAATGATATTTGTAGGAAAATGGATATACTTGAGATCATAATGTTAAGTGAAGTAAATCAGATACATAAGCTTAAATAGCACATGATTTGTCTTATATGGAAAACCCAAAGTATAAATAAATTAAAAAGCAAAATAAAAGATAGATAATAGGAAACAGGGATATAGATCTTTTGCAAAAGGGAAGGGAACAAGAGATAGAAGGGGAGGGGAAGGAAATGAAAGAAATAGATAGGAAATATACATGTACCAGCCCTCCACAATGAATGTAATCCTTATATACTGCAAATATATATCAATAAAAATTAAAATTTTAAATAAAAGAGATGATAGGAAACTAACAGGTGGATTCTTGCAGTCGAGGAAGGAGGGATGCCAGGAAGATAAAGGGATTGAAAATGTCAGGATATGTTATGCGCATATACCAAGACCCCAAAATAAACATCAGTACACTGAATTATAAACATGTTACAATAATAATAATTTTTAAAAGTTGAAACCAAAAAACAGTATGTTGAAGTCGACAAAGAGAACATTTCAAGAAGTTATGCTCAGTAGAGTCAAATGCTAAACGTAAGTCAAATACATCAAGCAGATGCAGAGTCTGGTCACGAAGAAGAAGAAGCTCACCAGCTGTTCCTCAGGACTGGCTCCGGGTTCACAGAGGGCCAGGGGCCTCTCCTGTTCATCTTCAGGTAAGGATCCATGGAGCAGCAAGGCCTGAATAACCACAAAAGCAGAAACTTCACTCTGTATCAGACGACTTGGTCCAGAGTTCAGCTTGGTAAATTCACCACCCATTAAACACAAAACCTGACTTCTTCTAGTATTCTCCTTGGTAACTGTGCTCTCTCAGTTCTTCCAGTTGCTTCTCTCAGAACTACTGTAGCTCCTTTCGTCTGGTCCATGCTCTAGGCCTCTTTCCTTCCTCTGCACACACATTAAACCTCTGCTGCAGAGCTCCATGTCCCCAGAAGAAAAATCTAAAAACAAACCTACTCTCCAGAGGCTACAGAACATATTTCAGACTGGAACTGTTCAAACTGAATCTTACCAGCTGGAAAGTAGTGCAGAACATCCTGGCTTGACTGGACAGGGTGTTGCACACTTGTAACTCCAGCACTCCAGAGGCTGAGGCAGGAGGATCACCATGAGTTCAAACCCCAGCCTAGGCTACATAGTGAGCTCAAGTCCAGCTTAAACTACAAAATGAGTCCCTGGCTCAAAAGAAATAATAAAATAAAATAAAAATTGCTGGCCTAGAAAAGTGTACTTGGGATGGTTTGCTCTTTGTTTAATAATTCTGCATTTTTACTCTATATGGTAACCTGAACAGAACAAGAACAAAAACATCTTTCAGAGATGTCCTCATTCATATAACCTCCAGGCTTGTTTTCATTAGAATGTTAGCAGGTCTTGAAAGGGGAAGTAGATTTACCTTGAAGCTAAGGAAACTCTGGCTTGAATCCTGTGTGCACTGCCTCTCCCAAGAGCCTTCAATATCATGTTCAGACTTTCTAATCTTATTCTTAAAGAAAGACCCCAAAACTGTACATTTGTGATCCCCAAAACTTGGATCTGTTTTTGCAGGTAGTTATCATGAGACCTATCAGATCATTTATCTATTTTACATCATAATTCCTTTCAATTCAAGAGAAGAGTCGTTAAATTTTGTTTCAGTAAATACAACACAATTATTTGTAAATGTTAATAAAGATGTTTTAAAGACAAGCATAGTTCATGCTTGTAATTCCAGCACTCTGGGAGGCTGAAGCAGGAGGATCACAAGTTCAAGCCCAGACCAGGCAACTTAGTGAGATTCTGTCTCAAACTTTTTTTTTTTTTTTTTGCAGTACCTGGGATCACACTTGGGCCTTTGTGCTTCCAAAGTAGGTATGGTATCACTTGAGCTAAATCCCCGGCCTGTCTTACATTTTTAAAAAGTTTTTATTTTTATTTTTTTGAGACAGAACCTTGCTATGTAGTCAAGGTTGGCCTTGAACTCCCTATGTAGCCAAAGTTATCCTCAAATTCAAACCAATCTTTCTGCCTCAACCTCCCCCAGTGCTAGGATAACACATATGTGCCACCACACTCGGCTCTCTCAAAGTAAAAAAAATTTTTTTTTTTTAAACAGGGTCTCACTTTGTAGTTCAGGCTGGTCCTGAGCTCACTATGTAGCCCAGGCAAGCCTCGAACTCAGCAATCCTCCTGTCTCTGCCTCCCGAGTGCTGGGATTACAGGTGTGAGCCACCACGCCTGGCCTCAAAGTAAAATTTTGAAAAGTGGATAAGAGTGTAGCTCAGTGCAAAAGTCCTGAATTCAATGCCCTAATACCTCCAAAAGGAAAAGCACAGCCAATGGTTCATCTCCTAAACACTAATAATTTTAATAATGAATCTGACTATCCCATGGAATCACAGCTGAAGCACAGACATGTACATGATGCTCCAGAATTGCAGGGGCCTAAGGGAGAACAAGTTTACAGAAATTGTGATCTCATGGCAAATTGCTCAACAAACTCTGAGGTGCACTAAATCAGGAATCATGTGTGTGGCTTAGCAGGCGATCTGCTGTGACTGAAAGAGTTAAGAAGCCTAGGGGATGTTGTGAGTCCTTTGTATGACACAAGAGAACTGAATTCTCATTGTGATCATGTGGCTGCAAATTAAAACTCCTGTGTTGCAGGGAATATAAAGATGCTGACTTTCTGCCTCTTAAATTTCTTCCTTTCTGTTTCATCTGCCATCGAATTTCTCCCAGACCAAGAACTACAAACCAAACTAAGAGTCAAAAGGATGACTGTTTATATAATGCAAATCTTGCTGCGAAAAACCTGGTTGGTTATAACCCCAAAGCTTTCTATTCAATTTTCCTATTAAAACACAGCAAAAAAAAAAAAAAGAGAGAGAAAGAGAGAGACAGAGAGAGGCAGAGAGACAGAGAGAGACAGAGAAAGAAAGGGAAAAAAGAATCCATTAAGGTATTCTTCAATGAAGAGGCAGAAATCAGATCTAAAAGGCCCAAACACCACACATTCATTTTTTAAATACAGACCAAATGTGGGGGGAAAATGACCACTTCTCTTTGGGAATGTTTAGGCAGTTCTACAACTTACATTATGCAAACTATTTTACCACTGCACCAATCTCCTTTGTGTCCCCACCCTGTTGCTGGCTGGCTGGGAGCCGCCCTCCATCGCCTGCCGGCTGCCAGAACCACACACATAATGTGGGCTTTGTTTATGTGTCCATAAATATTTCACAATTCTGAAGCAGTGCAGTTCCCAGCACAAACAGAAAGGAATATTCCTAGGCAATTTCAGGGTCATCAGCGCTCTACAGGAACGCTCCAAACAGAGTCAGTCACACAAAGACACAGGATTGAGGGGGTCATTCGGGGTGAAAACTATGTCAAGTGGGTCAACTAGTTTCTGAGGGCAATTTGCTGAGCTGACGCTGCAGGTACAGCAAACATGGAGGGGCTCCGTCGCTCAAGAAAAATCTCTTCTACCTGATCGTTAGGCCCCAGCAACCACTTGCAAATACATTAAGTCTGAGCTAAATCATTAGCTAGACTGGAAACCTGGTGGCAATACTGGCTCTTCCACTTTTCGGGCTGGAGAATTCCTGGGAGAAAAATTCCCAAGCAGTCACAGTACTATTCTTCGCTGAAAGCTGCAATTGTCAAGTTTGCAGCAGCAGCAAAAAGAAAAACCCACCTGTGAAGCAAAGAGAGACTGGATTTGATAGGGGGCGGCAATGGCTCCTGCAGTAGCAGAAATCCCCACAGCTGTGCTACAAACAACAGTCCACAAAGTCCATGTAAACCACACATAAAGGGAATTTTTGCTCTTTATGTATGATCCTAATTTCCCGTTCTTCCCCAGCCTCGTGCAAACTAAAAGCACCTTCTTTTTAGTTGAAACTAGTGACAAAAATAATAATCAGTTGGTACGCTAAGGATGAACTGCAAGGGAAAGAGCTACCTGTAGTCCTGATATCATTTTCTTTGCTTCCTCCATTTCTTTTTCTAAATGTTCTTGTTGTTCCAACAGCTGTTCTTCCCATGAGGTCTCCAGATACGTTCCAGGGCTCCCTGGCTGCCAATCTCGGGATAATGGAGAGTCTGTCTCCTCTATAAAATGAAAGGTGGGAGTATAGTTCATGTTGAAGAAATCCAGTTTCCGGCAGAAGGCATTCAGAGTAGTTCACAGGTTCAGGTCACCTGCTTTCTGAACCAGTCCTCACAAACTGGACTCTCCACCAGGTGGGGTTGTGAGGCATTATGAAGTGGAAGTGAACTCTGGCTGTAGGCTCAGGGAAGCATCAGTCACTCTTAGGGAAATCTGTCTTCCTCAAACCTTAAGAAGCAGCAGTCCCACCATTGATATTAGCATGGGGCATATACATTTTACTCTTAATTCTTTGGACTGGCATTCCCAGAGCTTGGTCTTGCCACATACGAATAAATGTCAGATACAACATAAACAAATTCCTACTGGTTACTCCGGAGGTTTAGAAGGGAGACCATAATTCAATATTCCTTTGATGGCTTTGAGTCATAAATGAATTCCTTTTGCATAGAACACCATGTGATTCACACAGGAAACAAACCAGCAAAAGCATACTTTCAACACTGTTTAGTATTGCTACCTGGTTTTATTTCTCTACCATTAAGGCCTCTTTGGTCTGGATTTCTTGCCTGCTTTTATCCTAGCTATATGGGCAATTATTTGAAATACACTATGGAATACAGAAAGATATAAACTCAAGTTTCTTCAAAAGAGGAATATGACAATTCCTTTAAATTGTGTCGAAGACTAAAAGAAGTAACTTAGGGACTGGGATATAGCTCCATAGTACAGTATTTACCCAGTCTGTACAAGGCTCTGGGTATAATTCCCAACACCACAAAACAAACAAAAATTATGTGCAGACCCTATAGGTACCTGACTCAGAGTGGACACTCAATAAATATTCCTTTCTTCCCTCCATGAGGCACACAGAGTTTGTGACCCAGAGATGATTGACTGCTGGTTCTAATGCTAGGGCCAAAGGGGAGCAGAATACAGGAGAATCTGGTTTTTTCCTCTGATAGCTTCAGTTCCATCTCAACACTTATGAGTGAATGAAATTCAGTCTAACTCTTGTGCTTTGATTCTCCCATGCTTCTGTTTGTGTAAGAAAAAAATGAGGCAAATGAAATGGATTAAGAAGTCAAAATAAAGGGAACTCTTTCTGTAGCTTTTCATGCCAAGCCTAATGTGGACCTGCTCTCTCCTCTGTGTTCTCGCTGACATCTTGGTTCATATTACACATTCCTGGCCCCGATTCAAGTTAGGCAAGTACCCAATTATTTGTAGAAGACAGGAATAATAAAAATTGTTTACTTGAGTAAGGTTTCTAATTATCCCAAAGTCGTTTTCTAGTTCAGAGGCTACCAGTTGGGGAAGAGATTGTCAGTGCTGTTCCGTGACTTTTTTTTTTTTTTTTTTTTAGACAGAGTCTCACTTGTAGTTTAGGCTGGTCCTGAGCTCACTATGTAGCCCAGGCTAACCTCGAACTCATAGCAGTCCTCCTGCCTCTGCCTCCAGAGTGCTGGGATTACAGCCATGAGGCACCACGCCTGGCCGTTTTGTGACTTTTGACAGCTAGGACACCAGAGGACACTCTATAAGAGGATAACCATAATAAATGGCTCCAAAGCATCAGAGCACAAACTATGGAGAGGCACAAGGCCAGGGAGCTTAGAGAAAAAGAGTCAAGACCTCCAAATTCTTCTGTTGAGGGTCATTCTCTAACTCAGTGAAGGCAGGGAGACAGACAGTACCTGTTCTGTTCTCTATTCCTTCTGAGGGAATAACCACAAAATCTGCCTTCTCCGCCTGGGTTATAATGGATTCACTCTTCGCACTGTGGATTGGACTGGGTGAGGTCAGGCTGAGATCAAAGAAAAAGGAAGAGAAACAAACATTATCTTAAAAGACAACTTTCATCATTTATCTTAAAGACATGCTCTTATTCATCTTACTCCAAGTGCCACAATACCTAACCCAGAGTAAGAACACATTCTATTGACTGATGAACTTGAATGAATTAAATCAATGTATGAAAGAGTAACACAGGCCTAGGAAGACTTTCCCACAGCAAAGCTGTCTCTAAGCATAATTGAGAATGGAATTATCAGAAGAATAGGTAGTCTAGCATTTAAAGAACTCTAGTTTTGTTTGTTGTCTTTTTACTTTCTACTACCTCTACCACCACCATCTCCAGGCCCATGTTCAGACACTAGTGCTTATATGTGTCTTAAAACCTATTTGATCTGGAGGAAAATCCTGTTTCCAGCACCAATTTCTAAATACAAACCAGCCGAGAGATCACAGATCAGCTCTAGGATGATCCAAAGGTGGGGACAGGGTGAGGACAGTTCAGGGATAGAAACTGCTAGAGTGTATATAGTCCCATCCAGGGAAGAGGGGCAGTAACCTATCAACAGTCAAGCCAGCACACAATAAGGGTGACATGTCAAAAAGAAGAAAGGTCTGCTACGGATAGTGAAGGTTTATTGGCTTTATTCCCATCAGAAAGTTACTGGTACTCTGTTACAATATGTTCGAGCTGTCATCAGAAACCTCTCAACAACTCTTAAATTCTCAAGTAACTACTAGTTTTGGGAGGAACTGTTCAGATTTTCAAGAAAGTGTGCCTTTAAATGTCTGGGAAAACAGCCAATCAGTAAGACAAGGTGGGAACATGGGGCTGATGCTCCCCTGATAAGGACAAAGGAGTATGAAGAGCCATTTCTCTTTACACTGCATCTTGAGAACATCAGGAATGAAACAATCTCAGGGGCTGTGGGGTTTGCAGACCCAGCCCCCCTCTTAGGCATTCTTTCCAAATCCATCACCCAGACAACAAGGAGAGTGTCTAGGATTCACTGACCCACTTAATGTGCCCCTGAAGTCTCCCAGGCTAATCCTCACAACAATGATCAGGAGTTAACATTTCATCTTCCTAGAAACCATCAAAAACAAAGAGTCAAACACTAGGGAAAGACCCTGAGATTTCAAAACCTGTGAAGAAGCCTGAGAATATCTCCTTCTCCTTGATGTCTAGAGTTGAGCTTTGAGGGCAATGGTCTCAGTCATTACTCTGTTCACTTCCTTCTTAGAGCTACAGGGAAAAAATTAAGGTATTGTGCTACTTCAAGCTAAAAAAAGAAAAAATTGCTAAACCATATTTGTAGATCCATAACTCAAATGGATCAAGGAGATGAGAGGTGATAAGTGGTATTCAGAAATGGTGAGTATGGGGCCGGAGATTTAGTTCAGTGGTTCCCTCACTTGGCGCGAGGTCCCTGGTTCCATCCCAGTAACTACACACAATGATGTGATATTGGGCGTGGTGATACGCCCACCAGCAATCAGTACCACACCCCACAATGCTGGGCTTGGTGTCTCACACCTGTAATCACAACATTCAGGAGGCAGAGGCAGGACTGCTGAGTTTGAGGCTTGCCTAGGCTACAATGTGAGCTCAGAGCCAGCCTGAACTACAAAGCCAGATCCTGTCTCAAAAAAAAAAAAAAAAAAAAAAACAGAAATGGTGAGCAGTTATCCATCTTCCACCACTTAGGCAATCTGACTTCCAGGCCAATATGAATTAGCTGCTGGAAAAACTACTGTCCGAGGGTACTTTGTCATTTATAAGAGCAGATTTATGATCTCTCAGACCTCAGCATTTACCTCTTGCAGAAATGGGAATCTAGGTGTAGCACGCAGCCTGGAACTGCTGCTGCTCCTCTTGAGGAATTAAGAGAGAATATCACATTCTCAGCTGACAAAGTGCTGTGGGTGTCAGGTTCCATGGCCTGCCTTTGGCTGGACCACAGAAGGTGTGTGCGAGACAAAGGTGGGGAGGGTGTAGCGTGAAACTAGGATGCTGGAAAACTGCTTTCCTAAAAGCACAGACGCATGCTCACCTCACCTCTTTCCTCCTAGAGTGCTGTCTCCCATATAAGGACACAAGGAGGCGGAAGTCTGGATACCCTGCCCCACTGGGGGCGTGGCAGAGGGGCCAAGGGAAAACAACATTTCTCTTTCTGAATAGAAGCTGCCAGGGTGAGCCACAGAGGTAAGACCAGGAAATGTGAAGGCCAAGTCAGAAGATGAAGGACCCAAGGGAGGACAATCCTAAAGCTCCGTGCCACTTCCCTAAGTAGCCCCTGGGAAGAGGATGGTCCCATCAATTCACTGCCTCAGGGCCGAGAAAAGTGTCTTAATGCTAATTGATTCCAAGACCCGGGCCCCACTGACTAGTGTTCAAGGCCTGTTTTATAAACAAATAATCCCCACCTGCCATCATAATCCTCTCGGAGGGCAAATAAGGACTGATTACAAATCAGGTCGTTATGGTACGTTTCTCAATTGCCACAGGTCTAGTATCGCTCCCATCTTAATTTATTAGACAAGCTATCCCTCAGCAAAGATACTTCCAAACTGAGATCAGTATTTTTAAATGGGTGACCGGCGAGGAGGAAGCATCTTGTACCTTCCCGAGGAGCCCTCCCCTGCGGAGACGCGGTAAAAAGCCACTCTTCCCCGGCTGGCTCGGTTCCTGAACCCACCGTCTTTTACAGTGAGAATCCCCGACCGACATCCTGCGCTCCCCAGAACAGCGCCCCACTTATCGCCGATCTCCAGCATCCTCCAGTCCCGGCCCAGTCCCACCCCGGGCCCCACCTCCAGAGCCAGAGTGGCTTCCGCTCACCATTTGACTTGTGTGCCTCCCATGGTCCCCTCTGGGCTCCGGCTTCAGCAAGCCTGCTTCCCCGGGTGAAGCGGGAGGCGGAGAGTCACATCGCTCCCAATCTCGGGCATGCCTCCCCGCGCAGGGACCCGAAGCACGGCTCCACGGAGGGGCCACCAGCAGAGAGGCTCGCCCGGGTCGCCGGAGAGAAGGGAGGGCGGAGGCAGGCGTCCGGGCCCCAGGGCTGGGGATGCTCCCGGGTGCGAAGCGCCCCGTCCCGGCAGCTCAGACTCTGCGGCAGACGGGCCTCGGCGGAAGCAGCCTCCCCGCGCCCGCGGCGGGTCCCTGGCTGCAGCATCGCGGGCTCTGCGGCCGCGTGGCCCCGGGCGTCCCCTGGAGCGCAGGCATCTCAACCCATCTCCAACCCGGGGCTGGCGGCGCCTCGGGCTGCGGGTCCAGTCCGGGCGGGCCCGCGGGGGAGCACCCTCCCGCCGCCACCGGTCCCTCCCTTCTCGCCCCCTCCTCCCTACCCCTCCCCAGCTGTCACAAGCGGCGAGACAGCGCCCGAGAGCCGGCAGCTCCGGGAAGAGGTAGGGGCGGGATCGGAGCCTGGAGGCCCGGGACGGGGGCGGGGATCACGAGGAGGGTGGGGATCCCGGGGTGGGGGACCCACGGCCCGCCCCACTCTGACCCCTCCCTCCGTGGACGCGGGGTCCCGGCAGCTCTCAGCCGCCCACAGCCAGTCCCGATCTCCTCGGGAGGGGGAGGGTGGAGGGGTGGAGACGCGGGGTGGAGACACGGGCTGTCCCCGAGGACACGCGGGTCGCCCACTGTCTCCCAACCTGCCCTTAGGCGTTTCGTGTGTGCGCCCTCTCCCCAACTGAGGATCCTTTTGCTGGCACACTGCGAGAGGCTGGCCAGAGGTTTAGAGCAACAGGCGGGCAGAGCATTTGCCTGGGCGACTCTAGGGTTGCAGGAAAAGGCGATGGAGGCAGTAGGGGCTCTCTGCCCTGTCTTCTGAGTTATCCCATTCCCAAACAGCAATATTCCCGGGTCTCCCGGTCCCTCCCGAGGCCGCAGGACTCCAGAGGCGCGGGTGGAGGAGTGGGGGGTGACTGAGCTCGCTGGGTCCCTGGTCCTTCCCCATCCCTCGGGCTCGCTGAAGAAAATCGGGAGTGCTGACTGTGCGTCCCAAAAAAGCTTAAGGAGCGGCTGGTATTTGAAGAAAAAGACCAAAGCAGAAAAGGAGAGGAAGAGGGAAAGGGGAATGCAAACTGTCCTGTCTTTTCTAGGAAATAGTGACCTTTAGTCCTCTGCACCCTGGTCTCCAGTGGGTCCCTCAGTCTCACGGTTCCAGCCCCTGCCTGAGGCTTCCTGCCCCGAGGAAGAAAGCCCACAGGACCTCTCAGGTGGAGACCCAAACCCTTTCTTTCCTGTCCTCAGTAATTCAGGCAGGCACTGTTAGGCTCAAAAGAGCGCAGGGCCTGTAAACATGTGGGAAGCAAGAGATCTCTATACAAGGAAACATTCTGATTCTGTATCCAGTGAGGTTCAAGCAGCAGGAAAAGAAGCAGCGGTTTAAATTCTCCTTAAAAGCACACCCGCTGACTGTTTAATGAGCGTGGGTTTCCTTTGGGGATGATGAAGATGTCTTCTAACTGGACAAAAGTAATGCGTGCACATCAGTATGAAGGTACTCAATGACACTGAATTGTACACTTTTAAATGTTTAATGGTTATTTTATATTATAGGCATTTTACATATATAAAAGTACAACTATTAAATATAAAATTTTGAAGTTGTTCAAGGTTACTAGTATATTAAAATGCTAGAAAGAATGCCAGATGGCCCCAATAAAGTAGCAAACAGTCCATCAAAATAAGATGGAATTTTATGAGGAAAAGAAATAGCAAGATAGGCTGGGGATATAGACTGGTAGAGCACTTGCCTAGCATGCATGAAGCCCTGGGTTCAATCCCCAGCACTGCAAATTAAGTAATTTTTTAAAAGGAGGAAGAAAACACAGACATAAAATATTTCTGAGAAGGAATTAGGCTTAAACAGAACAGACTACTCTGGAATGGAGTAGGAAAGAAAAGGTCAACAGAGCATAAATTAAACAAAATCGAGTTAGCAAGTAAGCCAATGTGATCTGGGGATGTGTTTATAGAAGCATGATTTATATGAGCCAGGAAAATAATCTTTTTCTGCCACTATAACTTGGCACTGGTCAGGCTTTTCTTAGTACATAGCGTCCTGTTCTGGTCTCTTCACTTAGCTGTAAGGGAAACAGCCTTTGCTAAAGTCACAAACATCGTCTGCCCACTCCAGTGCATAGTAGCTGCTGTAATTCCCAGCTCAACAAACAAATACTGGGAACACTAGCATTAACAGCTCTGCTCAATTTTCTCTCCTGCTATGAGCTTCGTACAGCTTTCTGGGGTGAGTTAAAGGAGTTACTAAACTCAGGCTCTAAGAGCAGGAGAACTGGCTGGTACAAACACTGGCAGCAGCTGTGCTGGGGCAGGGCTCTGACAGGTCCAAGTCCTGCCCCCATGTGGTCACACTGAGGCTCTGCAGTTACCACCAACACCTAATCTACCCTCCTGTCAACGCAATGTCAGACAGTGCTAAGGGCTCTTTACAGCCAGACATAAAATAATGAAAGAAAATTAGGTTAGGTGCCCTACTTCTTGTTGTGTTGCTACTTGAAGTGGAAAACCCCCAGATTCCCCCAAGAACCTCAGCTTTCAGACCGGATTCTAGGGGTAAAGAATCTGAAGCCACAATTACCTGGAGCAGCTGGACTCACACGGGGACCGTTGCTGCCCTTCATACTGCTGCACCAGTGCCCGCACACTCCAGTATGGATTCTCAATCTCCTCGTCCATGCTGCTGTTCCTACAGCCAGGGGGCACCAGCAAAGGAGAGGGTGTCAGTTCTGCAATTCAGGCAACTTACTAGTACAGATGTATTAGCATTCTATGAACATATAGGAAAGAGGTGAGGAAAAACCTGCCTCAAAAACACTTGAAACCTGGTGCAGAAGGAAGATACAAAACCAAGCCATGTTGCTCCTCCTTGTTATACCTTGGGGTCAGGCTGTCCCTCAGCAGATAAACAACCCTAAAGCACTTTTGCCATGATTCTCCAGGACATCTTGGCCTTTGGGATTCAGGGTGGGGCCTCCCTTGGTAGCAAGCACACCGTGCCAAAGGTATGTATCTAAAATGTGGACTGTACCGAATGTCTGAGCATGGTGACAGATGAGAAGGGCCCCCTGGGACACTTAAAAGAAAACCCCAGGGGTTGCAGAAGTCTTCTAGGAGCTGGGCGTTTTAAATCTTCACTGTTCCATTCTCTGTGCGACATCAAGTGACCCTTTTCTGTCCTCAGTTTACTAGTTAAAGTTTCTTATCAAAGGCAGTGTGGCCGGGGGGTGCCATCTACTTGGTATATGACCAGGAGCTGCTGGGGGCCCCATGACAAGAGTGAGGCAGCCCTGCAGCAGATGGAGGAGGTGGTTCCACTGGCCACGAACCAGTTCAGCCAGTACCCACACAAAGAGACAGGCCTGCAGCTCCCACAGCTCCCAACCCCACCAAAGATTAACTTTCCCCTCCAGCCCTGTCAACACCAGCCTGGGCTAGTGAGTTGAGGCCAGACTGAACTATATGGTGAGAGCCTGTCTCAGACAGACACACACACTCACAGAGAGAGGCACCAAAGGAGTAACCTTCACTTAGGCTTCCTTTACATTCTGCTGACTGCTATTCTGTTCTCCCCAATCTCCATTCCATGTTGTTTCCTGCAACATGGGGCTGTTTGGGTGGCTTTTTTATCTACTGAATGATGTCAGAAAGTACTAAAGGGAGAGATCAGCTCCTATCCTCAGATTTCCGCCTTTACCTCTGTCTGTATCGGAAAATATCCCGTCCCGACCGTGACACATCATGGCACACATCAGCCAGAGCAGCAGCTGCTCCCTGGGCCACCGCCGTGGCACAGTGTGGTTGGTGACTCTGCAGCAGGGGTCTAGAGTCCCGTCCTTGGCTCACTGTCCTGCTAGAACCGGGTTTGAAGTGAGCAGCCAAGGCAAGAACCAGCCTCATGATAGATTTTAGGTTTCCATCCACAATATCTGAAGGAGAGAAGAGAACAAGAGATCCTGAGAGGAAAGCAGAGGCTGAGGACATATGTATTTAATATACATGGTTAGTGACAGAGGTGAGCAAGGCAGTCAAGATCTCTGTCTTCACACAGATATGTTCAACAAGAGAGATAGAAAGTTTTGTTTTTAATAGAGTACAACACTATTATATTTAGACAAAAGAACTACAAGAGTCTTTGGGAGCTCAGAACAGAGGCATCTTCTAGGCATTAGAAATACAATCCTAAAGGAAGAGACTTTTCAAGTGAGACTGGAATGATGGTTCATTAGGTAGATGAGAGAGGGAAAAATGACCTGGGTACGAGGGTATAGAAGGAAGAGAGCATGACATATTAGAGCTATACTGCCCCATATGAGAGCCATGAGCTGTATGTGGCTATGGGGCATTTAGAACGTCACTGCTCTGTGTTCAAATGTGCTATTGGTATAGTACTTACTTAACACATATTGAGGGATGAAAAATATCTCATTAGACTTAATACAGAATGCAGACTATTCAATAATTTTGAATTGATTCTCATGCTGAAATATTATTTTGGATATACCGAGTTAGGTAGAATATTATTAAAATTAATTTCTTTTTTGTAATGGGGCTATTAGAAAAATTTAAGTTATGTATATTAATCTCATTCTACATCTGTGGTGAAGCCCTGTGGTGAGGAATTAAAATCACTGTAGTCAGCACGCCAGGCCAGGAGGAGAAGGGAAAGATGAGGGTGCCAGGGCAGGAGTCAGAGGTGGGTCCTCTGAGACTGGAGAGCCACAGGACAGCTCTGGACTTCACCGTCCACACCTGCAGAGGCAGCAGTAGTACAAGTGTGTGTATCTTGGACCATTGGCTGCAGTGTAGAAAGCAAAAAGGAGGGACAAAACTCAATGCAGTAGAACTAATTAGGAAACTTGCATTTCTCCTGGTAAAAGAAAATGATGCCCTGGATGGCACTGTTCCCTCAAAATAGCTGACTTTACTGGGCCAGATCCCCAAGCCCACTCCACACGGGGACCAGAACAAAGATACCTCGCATTCTAAATTCTGCCCTAGAAAAAAAGAAGAAAGCAGATTTTAAAAAATAACATAATAGATCTGGTGAAAGTAAATGAAAGGAGATGGGTCAAGTTCTATTTGTTTAGCTTCAGAATCTCTCAAATACAGAAAGCTTGGAAAAGGGTTACTGACTGATACCTTCTATCAGATGCTCTCAGTAGTCAGTATTTGCCTGCCCTAGTGACCTCAACATAGGAGCCCCTATAATCCCACACGAGAGGAGGGCTCTTTCTGCTCTCATTCTTATCAGACCCATAGGCAA